>CM066035.1:453527170-453750089 GCA_033557465.1 Ichthyophis bannanicus
GGGTGTTCCAGCGCTCAAGGTGTTAGACTGGCGCGGTGCTGGTGGGGTGAGTCTACATCTTTGTGCTGCACCCCTTTTTTCCTTCCGGGTGGTTTGCGCTGCTCTCCTTTTTTCCTTCTGGGTGGTTACACAGGTCCTGTGGTGTATAGGATGCTGCTCTTGGGCAGGCAGGGGTTAAGTGCGGCTGTACCGGCTCGGGAGTCGGGGGGTTGGGGACTTTTCATTGTTCCTTTATTTTGCAGGTGTTTCTGGAGCCTTCTGAAGGTTGGGGATCCTTCACTCCTTTGTCCGCTGAGCTGGACGGCGAGTTCGGGTGAGGCGGTGAATGACTATTGGGGAGCGGCCCAGGTGTGGTGGCTATATCATGGCTTGGTGAGCACGGACCCCGCGGGTTGCAGCGGCTTCCTTTGCTACGGTGCCACGGGCGGATATCGCGACGGCTTGCAGTGTTGGATTCAACGATCGGGTTCCAGGGAAGGCCGGCTTCTGCTCAGAGCGGCGCATGCAGAATTTTGCTGGGTCTTGCAGGTTTTTTCGGGTAATTTTGCTGGGGGCTGCCTTGGTTCCAGGCCTGCAGGTGGGAGCTGGCGGCGTTGTCAGTGGGGCTGGCTACTGGCTTGCGTGGCCGACATGGGGGTATCAGAGGCGGCATTATCGGGTGCCAGGAAATGCCAGCATCTGCTCAGAGCGGCGCCGGGAGAATTTTGCTGGGGTTTTGCAGGCGGTGCTGGGTAATTCTGCTGGGGGCTGACTTTGTTCGAGGCCTGCATGTTTGCGCCGGCGAGGTTGGTCGCGGGGGGCGGTTAGCTTACTGGGCTGCCAAGGGGGTATCCTGATGAGGCATTATTGGGGAGGTTGAGACCGGGGCTGTTTCAGGGTGATGGGGCAGTTCTCGCCAGTACTGTGGGCTCTCCTCTTTGGGTCTGGCGGAAGGTTTTGGAAGGTGTGTTGGTTGAGGTGCTCACTGGTCGCAGCTTGGTTTTAGGGGGGGCGGCACAGGAACAGGGTTGTTCCTGTGCCGGTGGCGGGATCCCGGAGGTTTCCGGGGTCCGGAGCCTCAGGCTACACTTAGGGCGGGGGCGGGGTGCCCCTGACCCGGACAAACCCTGGTCGACTTTTGCTATGGCATGGCGAAGTCGGGGGAAGGGTTTGGTAACTTGCCGGGGGGGCAAGTTATGGCGTTAGCGGTGGCAAGGCACTTTGCTAAGGTATGGCTGGTGCGGGCCGGGTGCCGCTAATCGATTGAGAAGGTGTAGCATGTTGGCATATTGTAAAAGTGTTAAAGGTTAAATAATAAAGCTGCGACCCAGTTGTGTTCCATGAAATGTTGGTGTGTTGTCTTTTGTTGGGTGGGGAGATTGAGGGGATGGGGGAAGGTGAAACGGGTGCCCGATGCATCCAGGTCCGCCCTGCCCTCGGTTACTGCCATTAAACAGCAATAGCAGCTGTAACAACACCCCCTTTTTTCTCTCCAGCTGCTCCCACGTACTGCGCCTACCCTCCCCCCCCCCCCCCACACAAGACCCACCCCCCCCCCACGACGTGTCTTTAAGGCATTTCTCAAATTATAAACTACAGCATTCATTTGCGCCCCCACCTATACATCAAGAAGACCCCCCTCACTCCCCCCGGTCAGTTTATAATCATATACACCTTTTTTCTATCTTCTCCGATATACTTTGACTGATTTTATTTTGAAAGACATGCTATAGTTCTGTAGTAATTGTTTTTGCCAACAAAAAGTATAAAGAGCCGTTCCTCTGTGTTACGTGAGGTGCCTCTTAACTTACTTCATATTATGATGCAATGTGTATTGTTATGAATTGTATCATTTTACGTGATGCGGTGAAGTTAAAGTTGTTTCCTTTACCATTTTTCACAGATGTTGTTACAATGCATCTGAGTTTTATATAACGAGCCACTATTCCGTTTCTAATGTGCCTCTTAACTTATTTTATGATGCAATGTGTGGTTTTCTGTTATGAATTGGATCATTGTACCCAAAGAGTTGATTTTAAAGCTATTTGTCTCCTTTATGATTTTTAGGTTACCGCTACAATGTATTTGAGCTTTTTCGACAGAGCCGATATTCTGTTTTTAATGTGCCTCTTAACTTATTTTACATTACGATGAAATGTGTGTTTTTTGTTACATACTGGATCATTTCAAGTGAAGCGTTGATTATTAACGTTATGTGGCTCCTTTACGATTTTTAGGTGCTGCGATATTGTATTTGAGCTTGTTATACCGAGCCGCTAATACCATTTTTTAATGCATATTCTCACAATTTTTTAATTTGTAATCCTTAAGGTTTCATTCTTTTCTTCTTAGTGTTAAGATCACATTATTGTTTTTTGCCCACATTTGTGTAGATTTTCCCTTCAAAATGCCAAGTACATATGTTGTCAGAGAGAAGGAGGTGTCCGCTCGTTCTTTAATCCTTTTTCTCTCAATCCCTGGTTACGGTGGCTTTCACCTCTGCCAGCTTTTGCAGGTAAACTTTCTGGAATATTTTTTTGCGGCACAATATCTAGGTTTTCGGTTGTGTGTTATCAAATAATATTTATTCTGGTTGGTCATTACGTTTTGACTCAATGAAACATTCATTTTGTCAGATTATTATGTTGACTCAATGCAATGCCTACATTTTGGTTTTTAGATGATGGTTAAGCTATTTTTTTTAATTTTGCTGGGTATGTAATGGTTTTTTGATTTATATGTTATACTTAAATGTATCCTGAAGCAATTTTAGATATTTTAATGTTTGTTAATTATTTACTCATCTTAAAGATTGGGAAGAGTGCTATTTTTTTCCCACCCCATAAGACGTGTTCCATATACTTTCTATTGTATCTTTTCTGCAGAGTAATGCTACCTTTGGTACCTTTTAAAAATTATATTTTCTTCTTGTGATATTGACTACATATATGTATGTTTTAATTTATAGTTATCTGCTTCTGACCCCTGATGAAGGCCTCTGAGCCTAAACTTCTAAGTTGGATACTTCAAAAAGTTTAAAAGCATTGGTTTGAGTAATCAACGTTTTGACGCCTTGGCCGTCCGCTGGTCTCTGCCACTCCACTAGCCTACTTTATAAAGTTGGAATGCTACAAGATGATCAAGAATTCATTGTTGACATGATGCTGAGCCAAGCATTCAAGAAACGCAGGTGGACAAATTTACTGAGTCATTATGCCATAAAGATACAAGATGGCACCAAACAGTAAATGTCCATTTCAAGCTCGACATACCTTATGATCAGGAACCATTGGTGATTGAAAGAAGAAGTCAAATCAGCCATTGAAAGATTTCATCAAAGAACAAAGCCACCCGGGGCATTGATGCGCCATTCCCACTGCGTTATTACAGCAATCAGAATGAAGCTGTTACCATACTTCACCCAAGGACTACTCGCCCAAGGAAATTTGGAAGAGAAATTCATGGACCAACTGTGTTCCTAACCCCCCCCCCCCCTCCCCCACAATACTGAAGGAATCGTTGATGCCATCGACTGACCTTTGGAGGAACTCCTATTCATACAATTGCTAATCCCACATACTTTTTTTTTAGCAAGATTTTGACTCAAGCATAATTCAGCAGAGACTACAACATACCTGGATCTAGACCTGCGCGAAGCTGCCCACAAGCAGTTGCTGTGTCAGGAAAGGCGCAGAGGAGCGAGAGACATCATCACAGATGTGAGATGGATCCTTGAATAGACAAAAGAATACCAAAATGGATATCTATATGTGTTTTATCATGAATACAGCAAGTCTTTTGACTCTGTAAACAATGAGAAACTATGCCGGCCCCACATTAAGAAGCATGGGTGTACCAGAACACCTGATACGTTCTCCTTAGCCACAACCTTTACACTGATCAAGCAAGCAACAGTTCAAACGGAAAATAGAAGAAAACAGCAATGGTTTTAAAACTCAGCAAAGGTGATATGGCCTGCCATATTTTCCCCTACCCTCTCTAATTTTAAATGCATAGGCTGCCATACTTTCCCCCTACCTCTTTAAATTATATATGCATAACAAATCAATTAATGAGAAGGACGGACTGCTATGAAAATAACAGAGGCTGTGAAGATTGCGTTGTTGAAAGAGACTCATCAACAACCTTGCGTTATGCTGACAATGCCACATTACTGGATTTGAAAAGTGAAGACGATTTGAAAATCATTTGCCCTTCCCCCCAGTATCTAAGATCCAAGGAATGTAGTCTTAAAATGATGCTCTGCACATTTTATTTAATGTAAGAAGACAAAATATCCTGACAACTGACCAAAATCAGAATAAGTTCATTGCTGATGCCGAGACAAAATTACAAAATAGTTGACCCAACCTTTAACCTACTTGCAGGGAGCGGCCCGTCACATTGAGCCGAGAATGTTTTTTGCCACAGCGCGCCCCGACGTTTCAGGGGCTCCCCGCGCCAAAAAACATGCTCGATCCACATTTTAAAATTTTAACGTAAAACAAAAAAAGCTGACTCGCTGCCACTAGCCGGCGAGCCGCGGGCCGCCCGCGGCCCCACCCAGAATTGAGTGTGCCGCGGGGGGGCCCCCCCTGCCCCCAGCAGAGCCTGCCCTCCCGGTAGTCACCTCTCTCACTCAGCTGCCTCCAGTCACACGCGCCGGCTTTCAGAGCCGCGAGGGAATAGTATTCTCCCTCGCCTGCCCTCTGTTAAAGCCCGCGGGGGCATGATGGGAAGTCCCATCAGCCCCCACGACGGGCTTAACAGAGCAGCGATGGCGACGGGAGGACAGAAGAAGAAAACTATTCCCCTCACGCTATGCCTGAGAAAGCCGGGCGCGTGGTGACTGGAGGCAGCTGAAAGAGGTGATTACCGGGGGAGGGCAGGCTCTTGCTGCGGCAGGGTGGGCGGGGACCCCGCGGCACACTCGATTCTGCTCGCCAGGGCTGAGCGCCCCTCCGGCCGGCCGCAGATGGCAGCGACTAGCCTTTTTTTTGCATAAAAAAAATTTCGCTGGGCGGGGGGTTAAGGTGGGGGTGTTGGGTAGGGGGGTTGGGTGGTTAGGTAGTGGTGATGGAGCCTGGGGGGGGTTAGAAGTGCAGGTAATGGCTGTGGGCCTCGTTGGGGCGGTTAGGACTGGTGTTTTGTTGGGTGAATGGGTGATGATGGGCTGGGGGGGGGTTAAGACTTGCAATGATGGCTGTGCGGCTCGTGGGTGGGGCTTAGCGAATGGTGATGAGCCTGTGCGGCTGTTGGGGGGGGTAGAAGACTGAGTGATGCGGCTGGGGGGAGGTTAGACGACTGGGCTGATGGCTGTGGGCGCATGTTGGGGGGGTTAAGGGAACTGGTGATGGGCTGGGGGGGGTTTATCTGAGTGTGGTAATAACTCCCCCCCCCCCCCCACTCGCACTGTGGGCTGTTGGACGCAGGGGTTAGGACTGCGTTAATGCGGCTATGGGGTTTGGGCGGGGTCTAGGACAGGAAAAATGGGCTGATGGGGGGAGTTAGAACGAGTGGTGTGATGGGGCTGCGGGGAGGTTAGGATCAGTGCGTTGAATGGGCACTATGCGCGGGCGGGCGCCTTATGAGCGAGCATGGGCGGAGCTAAAGCTAAGTCTATATGGGCTGATGGCGATTAGGACGACTGGAAGGAGTGGGATTGATGGGAGGCGGCTTTAGGACTGGACAGACTGGGCCCCTACTGGGGGGGGGGGCGCCTCTTCCTTCTCTTCTATTGGGGCTTATTATTGGGCTTACTTTCTTGGGGCTGTACCTATTAAACTAAAAAATGAGCGGGTTGATGGGGGATTAGGAAAAGACTGGAAATGGGGCCCCACTAGCGGTGGGATTAGGATCTGAACGGAGTGCCGGCTATGGGGGGGCTAGAGACCGAATACGCCGAAACTAATGGGTTGGGGGGTAGATAGTAGGACTGGAAATGGGGCTGGGGAGATTTAAGAATGGACGGTGGGGCTGATGGGAAGCGTTAGGGATACTAGCGTAATGGGCTATTGCCGGGGGGCTTTAGGGGCTTAGGGCCAAGGATGGAAATGCGGCTGAGGTTGTTTTGGGGAGGGGTTGTTAGGACTTGAGGTGCCCGGCGGTTTGGGGCTGGCGCGTTTTAGGACTGGAAAAATGGTGCTGGATGATGGAGGGGGTTAACACATGCGAGCGTGGTTCTGATGGCGGTTAGTTAGGACTGGCGTAATGACGGCTATGGGGGGGTTTTTGGGAGGGGGTTTCTAGGATCATGTAATGGGACTTATTGGGGGAGCGCTGGCAGACAGGAAATGGGCTGATGCAGGGAGGGGTTTAGGGACTTTGCAGGTGGCCTCGAGCTGAGTGGGGGTAGGGACTGGTTAATGGGCTTGTGGGCCCTGATGGGGGGAGGGGCGTTGGACTGAGCAATGGGCTATGGGGGGGTTAAGACTGGTAATGGGCGGCTTTTTTGGATATGAAGGGGGCTCCGTCTGGTAAATGGGCTATGGGGGGTTAGGACTGATTAATGGACCTATGGGGGGGGCTTTTGGCTAGGACTAGGAAATGGGCTGATGGGGGCGGGGTTTATCGAACATTGAGCGTGGGCTGATGCGGGTTAGGAATGGTTAATGGACTGTGGGCTGATGAGAGGAGTGGGTTAGCGAACTGGCAATGGGTCTATGCGGAGGCTCTATCTCTGACTGGCGAAAATGGGTTGATGGGGGTTAGGATTGTTAAGGACTGGAAATGTGGGCTGATGGGGGTTAGGACTGGAAGTGGGCCTGAAGTGGGGGGTGTCCTTAGGACGGGTAATGGGTTCCTTACTAGGGGGGGCCTTCTTTCAAACTGAAATGGGGGGTGGTAGGGGGGGGGGGACGAGTGATGCATTTTTTTTTGGGGGTTACGCCGACTGCCGAAAGGTGCCGGTTGGTGATGCGGGGAGGCTCGGACTGGTATTGCGCGTTGACAGGAGGCCGGTTGCTAGCGACTTGGAAATGACCGGCTGATGCGGGGGTAAGCGACTGCGAATGGGCCCTGCATTGCCAGAGGGACTCGAGAAGACGGAATGGATGCTGGGTGAGGCTGGAACTAGAAGCGGAGCCTCTTGCGTGTGGAGGGGCGAGGATTAGTAATCGGGATGGGGCTGCGAGAGAGGTAAAATGAGAGAGCGGGGACAAAATATTTTGTGGCGGGCTGGGGTGCGGCGTTTTTCGGACGAATATTTTAAAAAATCCTACAATTTGGCCCGGGAGGTCGAGTTCATTGCGTGATGAGGGTAAAGTGGGGATTATGAAGGATGAGAGGGGTAAATGTTTGAGGCCCCTAGATGAAATAGGAATGAGAGCGAAAGAGGCAAACAAAAGGAGCAAAAGAAAAGGAAAGATTAGTATGTTAAAGCAGAGATAAACCAGATGTAGAGGGGAGAAGAAGGAAAGGAAAAAAACCCCGAAGAAGAAAGACATGAGAAGAAGGACAAATGCGGGGACAGCAGATGGAGAGCACTTAGCAGAAGGACCGAAGTAGTTTGTGACGAAAGGAAGAAAGAAACCAGAAGAAAGAAAGTGGCCTGGAACAATTGCAACATGAAAAAAATGCCAACCCCACTAAAAGTTAGAAAGGTAGAAAAATATCTCTTTATTTTGAATTTAAGTTAACTGCGAATAGTGTCACGCTACTGCGGAAAATTCGTTGGAAATCATTAATTTTTGCCGCTTTGTTATAGGTACAAGAAGGAAAATTAATTTATAGTTTTATTTCTACAGTTGCTTGTATATTCCAAGTCTTGGATTTTGGACGCGTTACCACAGTGAAACTTTAATTATTGTCTTCCTGCTTTCCTAAATTGTGATTCCTTGTTTGGTGACTCGGTCTATGTTGGTGCATTGTGTAACTGCAGCCCTGAGGTAGTTCTGTTTATATAATTCCTATTTGACATTGCCACTTGTTCTTTCCCCAGTATGGTCAGTTGTATGGTTGTCTGCTCGAAATGCTATTTGCGGTTAATATTTGAACCGAGTGTTGCCTTTTGATAGTTAGGGCTAGTTGGTGCTTTGTGAGCTTAGGTACTTGGTAGGTGCTGTTAGGCATACGGAGTGGGGTTTGGCTCTGCGGTTCTAAATGCGAGCAGTGCATTGGTAGTAGTTCCGAATGTGCCCCTGCGCGGTTGCTATGGTGCAGACTAATTTTGTGCATTTAGTAATGTAGAAACCTTTTAGTCTTTCTTTATTTTTTTCCATATAATCATTAAGAGGCATGTTTACTAAAAGTTAGTGTATGATAACATTATGCAAATATTTATGCAAATGAGGCACCTTATGCAAATGAGGCCCCGCACCGAGTCTCCGCACATGGCCCCGCACCCCCCTTGGGCCGCCCCTGCCTACTTGGATCAACTATCAATAAAGAAGCAACAAGCAGTGAAGAAATCTGATGACGGATTGCTCTTGGCAGAATGGCTATGAAGGAACTAGACAAGATTCTCAAGAGCAAAGATATCTCTCTCCATAGAATGTTTTGACTTGCTCAAGCCATGGCATTTTCAATAACATCAACGGATGTGAAAGTTGGACAGTGAAAAGATAGACAGGAATTAAATTGTTGCCTTTGAATTAAGTGTGCTGGCAATGAATACTGATATACCATGGACTGCCTGAAGAACAAACCAGTCAGTACTAGAGGAGATCAAACCTAAACTTTCTTTAGAAGCTCAGATGACAAGATTTCAACTTTTATACTTTGGACACATCATGCGAAAAGAGAGATCATTAAAGAAAGACATCATGCTTGACAAAGTAGAAGGTCAACACAAAAGAGGAAGACCAGCAATGAGATGGATCAATACAATAACAGCAGCTAAACCAGGCTTGACCTCCACAAATTCTTTCGCAAATTACGGATCAAAATGTTTTTCTCCTGACAAACCCTCAGTTTCTAATGACCCATCGGTTATACGGAATAAAATCACGTTGGTATCCGCCTGCACCTGTGGATAGTGCCTTACAATCGTTTATGGATTGTGTTCTCCGTGATGTCACGGTCCCTGGAACGGAAGTCTAAATGTCGATATAATAATCTCACACGCGATGAGTGGTCAGCCTTGCATACACTCAAGGAACGGCAAGACATCATTATCAAGCCAGCAGACAAAGGCGGCGGCATTGTTGTAATGGACCGGGCCTATTATATAGAAGAGCTTACCAATCAACTTACAGATGCTAACTTCTATCGGATACTCTCACATGACCCCACCTCGACCATTAAAAAAGACATCGACTCTCTGCTAATGTACGGTTTCAATGCCGGATTCTTGACCTCCCGTGAACATTCATTTTTACAGGTTTCGCATCCCACCATTCCCACTATTTACACCATACCAAAGATCCACAAGTCCCTTCAATCCCCTCCCGGTAGGCCCATAGTGTCTGGCATCGGTTCAGTCCTTGAGCCCTTGTCCCAATTTATCGACATCTTTTTACGTCCCTTCGTACCGCTTATCGCTACGTATGTTCGAGATTCAGCACATATCATCAATTTTTTAAACACTTTTCATGGTAATCTTGCAGATATCACTCTGGTGTCCTTTGATCTCGAGTCCACTCTACACAAACATTCCACAAGATGGGGCCATCGCAGTTATCACTAAATACCTTGACCAACGCACTCCACCTGTCTGCATTCCGACTCATTTTTTGGTTGATTTGGCTCATATAGCACTCACAAAAAATTACTTTCTGTTTGACGGATGCTTCTTTCAGCAAATAAAGGGTACAGCTATGGGTGCAGCCATGGCACCCGATATAGCCAACTTATATGTGGCACAATTTGAAGAGTCTTACGTACAGAATTGTCCCTTTGCATCTTTCATTGTCTCCTGGACGCGATATATCGATGTCATTCTGGTATTATGGAAAGGTAGTGATTCTCAGTTATACCAATTTCATGAATGGCTCAACAGTTTAAATACCAATCTTAAATTCAAGATGCAATTTAGTGCCACAGAACTTCCGTTCCTTGACATTCTCATAGGAAAATCACAGCAAGGTTTCATCACTACTATCTATCGTAAACCCACCGACCGTAATAAACTTCTTCGCTTTGATAGTTTTTCATAACAGTCACGCTTAAGGAAAAACCTTCCTTTGTCACAATTTTTGCGACTGCGCCACCTTTGTTCTAGCAAGGATGATTTTAAAGAAAAATCCTCCCATATGGCAGCACGGTTTCACAATAGGGGATACCCCAAAGAATGTGTCCAAAAGGGCCTTGTACGAGCTCGTTCTACCTCCAGAAACACAGTTACTTCTGCCTAAAGACAAGCAACCTGATGACAAATTTGTTTGCGTGCTCCGTTTTTCTCATCTCTCATCTAGAATACAAAGAACCCTAAGAGCCACTGGCATATTTTACAAAACACGCCCCTGTTTTTCAAACCTACACCTAACAATAGTTCACAGTAGACAACGCAACTTAGGTAATATGTTAGTTTCCTTCATTCATCCCTCCGGTTTCTATGCCTCATCGGAAAGTAAAGGGTCACTATAAATGCAATAAATGTAGTATCTGTAAACATGCCATTGAAATGAAAGATTCTTTTACGCATCCCTCTACCAATATCCAATATCCATTACAGGCCTATACTAATTGTTTGTCTACTCATGTAGTGTATGTCATCATGTGTCCCTGCCCTCTCTTGTATGGTCGGTAAAACTATTCGTGCTGTTTGTACCCGCATTCAAGAACATAAAAGTTGTGTAAAAAGACGTATCATCACTGCTCCTTTGGTGTCACATTGGATTGAATCCCAACACCATATTAATGATATAAAGTTTTCGTCATCAGGAGAGTGTTCCCCTCCCCTCGTGGGGGACACCCTAATTTAAAACTAATTCAAGAGGAACAAAGATACATTTTTTCACTGACACCGTTCATCCAAAAGGATTAAATAAGGAAAGTGAATATAATGCATTCCTTTGAATTTTCCGTTATGCCATTATTTATGCCAATTCACTATACCATTTGTTTTTAATTTTGTTTTTAATTTTTAATTATTATTTATTTAATTTTTAATTTTTAATTTGTTATCCCATAATTTTTATCATCATATTATTGATTATGGCAAAATATAATTGTTTTTTTATGTTACTTTGTATGCTATTTATCTTTTTATTCATGTATTTAAAATTTCAACATCCGCTCCCCCCTTTTTATTGAGGGTTTTATGCGCACTATATTGTATATGTTCAAACCCTACTTGTTTAAATATTCTTGTGTTAGTTGTCATTAGGTGTTTTAATGGCCTTTTTGTTGTTTTTTTCCCCTTCTCTACCAAATGTAATGTTTAGTTTGAGTGAATCCATCTTTTTTATGGGTTTTGTTTTCCCCCATGACATAATGGTTGTCACTCCTAGTGATTTTTGTTTTTTTATTTCTAACATCACATTTTTATTTATTTTTATTTTTATCCATTTATTATATATCATATATGATAAATACATTTTTTATTTTTTAAACTATAAGATAGAAGCATAAGTAGGGGGAGTCCCCTACCCGCTGTTAATTCTTTTTTAATAGAAACAAATGCCCCCTTTTTTTGTAGTTTCCTTTTTGCCACACGTAACGCCAGTAGGGGGAGCCCTCCACCCCTTTAAAGAGTACCCATAGTGCCCCTGCGCGGGGGAATCCAATTCCGCCTCTGACTGTCTGTTTTCAGGTAGTTCCTGCGTCTTTTGGCATTTGCTGGATTTGTGTTAACACTATCTGCAACCGTTTTATATCACACTTCTATAAGGAGTTGTTCTGTCATGCATCGTTTCTTATTTCCTATTTTCCTGTTAGCTCAAACAAAGCTCTTCCTCCCCCCCCTTTTTGTTTTATTAAGGCTTTTAAACTTTTTCTTTACAAACGGTTGCCTCTCCCCCGCACTTCAGTATGCTGCAGGCTATTT
Organism: Ichthyophis bannanicus; assembly: GCA_033557465.1. Lineage (NCBI taxonomy): Eukaryota > Metazoa > Chordata > Amphibia > Gymnophiona > Ichthyophiidae > Ichthyophis > Ichthyophis bannanicus. The sequence goes on from CM066035.1 coordinate 453,539,076, forward strand.
CCGCAAGAAGGTCATCGGGTAATTTGAGTCTCCTCTGTATAATCCATTTGCACCTCCCCGGCAACCGATCTTGTCGGTGGTAGGTTAACTCTTGTCAAGTCATCGTGTAATCCGAGTTTCTCTTTATAAGCCCCTGTGCATAACGCACCTCGGGTTAATCAGCCATTTGACTATGCCGTCCAGACGTGCTCAAAAGTAGTTCTTTTATAGTTGGGACAGTCATGGTCATCTACCGACTTGTGGCACATTTTCGCGGTCTTGCATGCGTGTGTGAGTTTATATGACCTTGCCGTTTTTGTGTGTTTTTCATTTTTCAACTTTTAATGGCGAACATGTTTTTCCTCCCCCTTTAGATGTGAGAATCTCGGCCGCTGGGTGCTCTCTACAGACGCATAGCTGCACGATTTTTGGCATAGTCGCCATTCGCGACTTTTCTTCATGCGGTAACTTTGAATGCCCGGGGGCGTGGTACTGTTAACCGCAAAGCTTTTTTTTCCCAGCCTTTTAGATGTGTCATCGCCGGTGGCCTCTGTGGTCGCCACAGACACATAGCTCAACTATTTGTTCTACATTTTTTTCACTTTCACAGTTTTTCCCTACCCCGCACATAACCTCTTATTTTAATTAGTTCCATATGCTCCACTTAACATGGGTTTCCTGATTATTGTGTTGTACCTCTGGGTTTAAACTGTTTTTGTGTTGGTTAGTGCCACCAAACGGGTTTTCTTTTGGGGGTTTGTATCCCCTCATTGCTTCATACAAGCGACTTGTATATTTTTTTAAAGGGCCCAATACATTTCTTGCTTATATGGTTTAGTCAAAGGTTCTTTTGATGGCATTGGGTTTTTTTTTTTTTTTTGCAATGCACAATTATCAACATTGATAATTCCTCTCCTATGTTTTAGCCAACGTTTTCTGAAATCAGGCTTTTTTGAAGTTGTCATCCCCGGTGATATATATTAATTTGTTTTATCCATGCCCTGTTTACCATTTTATTTGTTCTGATGTGACCTTTCGATTAGCATCCAATTTTATCAGCCGCTGGTTCTCAACCTATGGGTTATGTTAGGATGCGCTGTTTCATTTGGATTCTAACTCTTTAGTGTTTTTTTTATGATTGCATGGTTATAGATAACCCTTGATTTGTTGCCCTGTCTACTGCATGCAGTTTTTTTTTGATTGTAGATTTATAAGCTAATTGCACTGTAATAATTTTTATTCTTCCTTTCTTTTTATGTTTTTTATTTGTTTACAGACTATGTCCCTATATGCTACCCTTGCATTTATACTCATTTAGACAATGAGCTGTTTACTGCTAAGTTCGCTATGCAATAGGGCTTTTTTTTTTTTTTTGTATTTGGTCTAGTTGTCCCTGCATGTATTACGATATCAGGTGGCTTAAACCTTGTTTTTATGCCCATATGTCATCTTTGGTCCCCTGCTATTTATCTGGTGTTATATTGTATTTTTTGTATCCATGTAATTCTTCTAGCCCAATTTATTCACTTATTTTTATATACAATGTATCGTTCACTGCTGGTTGGACACATTGGGTTCCCACTTTGTATGTTTGTTGTTTTTAGAGTCACTGTATTTATCATCCCCCATTATTATATCTTTGCATATGTTTTTTTATAATGTATATATTATACGCCGTTATTTTGTATTACTTTCATTTATGGTTGACATGTTTTATACTTGTTTAGACATGATTGGGAAGAGATTTGTTATCTACTGCACACATAGATGCTGTTATCTGTGTGGTTTCCTGGTCAATGTGTTAACTATAACATAGTGTTTTATTTGTGCAAGTATTCATATCCATATTTCTTTGTTTTTTATTTTTTGTGTATTACTATTTTTTGATTGTTATTTTTAATTTTGTGGTTTGATTTAATGTACTTATTGTTTTTTAAACCCTGACGAAGGCTTGCGGCCGAAAAAACCCCCCGCCCCCTTGTTTAGTGGGTCCTTTATAAAGAATTTTCATTATCCTTCTGGTAGGCTGTGGTCATTTCCTCCGCTGGTTCCCCCTGGTTGTTTGTTTGCCCGGAAGATACCCTTCTTTTCTTTTCCCAATGAATACTGTAGTAATACCAGTGGACTGCGCTGCAAGAAACAAACCAGTCAGTACTTAGAGGAGATCAAACCTTAAAACTTTTCTTTAGAAGCTCAGATGACAAGATTCAACTTTTATGACTTTGGACCACATCATGCGAACAGAGGAGATCCATTAAAGAAAGACATCATGCTTGACAAAGTAGAAGGTCAACACAAAAGAGGAAAGACCAGCAATGAGATGGATCAATACAATAAACAGCAGCTATAGGTGCCAGTCCTGTCAACAATGAGCCACCTTGACTGAAGGCCGAACACAATTTTAGGATACAACTATCCAGGAGGGGTCGCCCATAAGTCGACACCGACTTGACGACACTTAACAGCAACATTGTAGGAGACAAACATCACCTTCCAAACATTTGAGGTAAAGGAGTATCTCCTTGCTCTTAAAGGGATGAAAGAGTCCTTTATAATTTAAAGAAACAAATCATATTTTGGGGTATGTTTACTAAACCGCGGTAATCGTGAATCCCGCGTGTAATGTACGACTAACGACCGTTCGCACGTCCCAACGCGTGTTCCAATGTGCGAACGACCGTTAACCGTACACTATGCGCGTCAACCCGCATTTAACGATCGTAAAACCCCGCGGCGCGTTAAAACAGTGCGGAAGGTGGAGAGTGGGCGGAGAGAAGGGGTCAATGGGCGGAGAGTGGGTGGGGAGAGGCTCCCCCAACACCAACGCGCTGATTATGTGAGCAGAGTCCCAACGCGAATGAAACCTGCCGTTAAAGGCATACTAAAGGGAAGAGAAACCATTTACGTCAGCAATGTACAGCAAAAGCGGGGAAACCTACAAAAACGTGAGCATTGTAATACATGTGCACGAGAACAAAATAGCCACAGAAATGTAAAAAGAACATAACAAAAGCCAAAAGAAAGTATAAACCAGCTTTGCAGCAGAGATATTAGTAGTCAACCATAAAAAAAAATTCCTTGGAAGCTAAAAAAAACCAAATATGATTTTTTGCAAGGGTCTATGGAGCGTACAGCCGTCCACAAATCATTCCTCAGTCAGCCCTGCCCTGAGTCCCCCTGGGACTGTCTGCTATGGTTGCCCCCTACTATCACCATTGGCCAGTTTGGTGAGGGTCTAGCCCCGTATCCCGAGGTCAAGTGTGGGGTCTATGTGCACGTGTATCGCAATACAAGGTGAATGAGCTGACAGTAAACATGTGCAGAGCAGGGTGTCCGACTCACTCTGCCAGGTCTCCCATCTCCAGGGACCTCACTGTTCGTGTGGTGAAGCAGACCACAGCCAGCACCTGCAAGACCAGAGGGTCACGGTTCAAACCCCAGCTGGAGCACCCACCAACCCTGTTCCCACATTTTACCCACCACACAACAGAGATAGTAAAGACACCCCCTTATCCCTGAGAACCTGGGACAAACACCTATATTTTACCGCCCACCCCCCCTAACCATGGGCAGTTCCCACAGCCGAGTCCCACAAATGCAGTCACGGAATGCGACTCCTTAGCAGCTCATAGGCATTTGCCAAGAGAACGACATGTCAGCATGTTGGTGGGAGGGTACAGGTGGTGGAGGGGCCAGTGGCTGTTAGCCACAGCAGACCGTTGCCCAGCCATGTGCAGGCTGTCACGCCCAGCGCAACACACAGGCCCTGTCGGATGTACAGTCATGGACTCCCTAGGGAATGCAGCCTATCTGTGGCAACACAGTGGTGCAAAACACACACACACACACACACACACACACACACACACACACACACACACACACACACACACCAGAAGGTCACAGGTTCAAAGCCCAGCTGGGGCTACTGCCAATCCAGTACCCATATTTTGCCACAAATAAACCGTGATAGTAAGGACTAATCATTAATGCTGATATATACGCATGTTAATACGCCAATATTTAACGCACACAGACACCATAAACTGGAGCATAACCCAGAGCATAGTCCCCAGAATGCCAGTCCTGGAGGTCCACACAACGGGCAGGTTCACAGATGCCCTAACTTATGCATAATGAGGAGGCAAGGTACCATGGGTATAGCCCAGACAGTGTGGCCTGGCCAGGCTGCATCTGCACAGCGCATAGGGCAGTGACTGACATAGCAGTGCCTGGCCACCATCTACACAGACAGGGCGGCCGCTGTATGTCCTGCAGGGAGATCGATCTCACCCTGACTGTACAGTGACCACGGCATGGCTAGGCATCCCCATAGTACCTCTGTTATGTGATATGTATGTGTCCCTGTGTGGGGGCCAGTCACTGACTGAACTGTGTTGTGTGTCTGCTGCCATCCCATCCCAGGTCTGGGTGCACACATGTCCAACTGGATGATGCAGTAATGGACCAACTAGCAGACTGTCTGCAGCTGGTATGTGTCTTGATGGAATGCATATAGGGTGCAGTGGCTGAAGGGCTACTGTATTAAAATATCCGATAGTGGCTGGGTGCAGCCTAGCATAGACAGGCCTCCCAGTTGTCCTACTCCTGTGCCATGGATATGTAGAGTGCTGCAGTGACTGCACTGTAGGGTGTGATATCCACAGCATAACTGAGTTTGATGGTCACCCCTACTGCCCTCATTGTAGGGAGGCAGAACGTGGATCTGCGGATGGGAGACCCGGTCCACCACCATAATCCCCCTAGGGTCCATAGGGACTACACCTGACTGAGACAGGCAAATATATCCAAGGTGTTTGGGTAGAATCCACCTATCTCACATTATCACTGTTGTGGATCCCCAGCATGGCCTATGTTTGCCATGGATGGTTTGGTGGACCTGGTGCTGGGCGCCTCACTGCACCCTCAGGGTGAGCACAGTAACCGCACAATGTGACGTTGCATAGCTACTGTGTGTCTGTAAAATACACGGTCAGTACCCCCTACCAGCCGAGGTGCTGTGGGGTGCACATGGTCAGTTCCCCCCACTAGGCAGAGGCGCTGTAGGTTTGCAATTCACATCTCGTGTCAATCATTGGACAGCTGATTTGCATGTGTAGTGCATCATGGTTGTGAGTGCTCCAATAGAAATCTTTGAACCACAGCAGATGGACTGTGCGTTGTACTGACGTCACTGTTTAGCCAGATAGGCATCTAGATGGAGCTATGGAGGCATACCCCACTGGCATATGCACGGAATGTGCATCCAGTACCTATGGGTATGAGGCCACTGTGGTGAGATATGGCAGGACTGGCCAGGTGCATCTGCATGTGGAGTAGCGGTGTCTGTAACCAAATAATAGCAGATGTAAAATACAGACTGCAAGCCGTCGTTTGTCAGCAAAGAGCAGGAGAGGACAGACAGAACGGGTGCAAGAGTACGCATGAGAAGGCTACAACTAATGATAAACATATCAAAATAGACAGATAAACAGAAGCTCTACATTAGTGCGGATGCCACCTCCACAGTATGCCAATCAGGGACACTCACAGTGCCCTGGTCCCCAACCCCACCCCCCCAAGCCATCTAAACAAAAGGGACACTACAAATGTCAGAGACATCTCTTCAGCAAGGTCAGCCCCTGACAAAGCAATGTGAAATATCCACAATGTGAGATTTCAGAGGCAGAAGGTACCAGAATACATGCTGCTGACCCTGCAATAAATAGGAGTAGGCCAAAGATGTTGGGGATTTAAAACCCAGCTCATGCCCACAGGCTAGGAGAAGCCGTAGGCCATCACATGCATAGATGGTAGTGTTAATGTGAGTTGCAGTACACCATGAGGATCTGCAATCAAACATGCCAATGCACATTCCAACGCACGATACACCGCCCCTCGGCCGACAGCAACGCACATAGGTACGCGCCGTGTCAAGGCCCCAAAAACGATTTCCAACGCACGTGGACATGCCCCGATGAACACACGTGGTTACGCCTACATGAACGCACGTGGTTACGCCCTTATAAACGCACGTGGCTACGCAGCTGAAAAACACTCAGAGCAGATGGCAGCCATGTCACGGAGGCCTGCATTCTCTCAAGCAGACCTGTACCTGCTGACAGAGCTTTTCTGTCTCCGCCAGCCACGCCTCTTCCTGGCTCCTCCAGGAGGCAGAGCCTCACAAGGGTGAGGAGGGCCTGGGCCTGCCTCACCAACAGATACAACAGGAGCTCTGACTACCCACGTGAGGTAAGTGTCTGGGGACAGGCACCCCAAATGAGGATGTGATGAAGAACAGCATGTAACCAAAGCACCATTAGAATCTGCACCGCTGGATGAATTTCTGGTATTACCGTGGCTGCCTGTAGCTATTTAAGAACACACCCAATAGCAGAACCCACAAGCACACCGGGGGTACGTGCACCCATGGCAGAGATGAGCAAATGACCCCATCGGTATGCTATGGGGCGCAGTTGCATCCTCAGTGATGTGGTCAATCAACAGAAAACCACTGTGCCAAAACGAGGGCAAAGATACACACAGGGGTCTGTCAGATGCCCCTGTCAGCTAGCACAAAGCACAAGAACATCCCAGGATGCTGCAGGCCCCTAAAGGGTGTCCATCGCCCTGTCCCTGTGCTATGGATAGAGGCCTTGTAAGTGCTCACAAGGACCAGGCCAGAGCCCAAGGATGCTGAGGATCCATATGAGGAGCCCATCCCCTATCCCTGTGCTATGGATACAGGCCTTGTTAGTGCTCACAAGGACCAGGCCAGAGCCCAAGGATGCTGGGGATCCCATATGAGTAGCCCATCCCCTGTCCCTGTGCTATGGATAGAGGCCTTGTTAGTTCTCACAAGGACCAAGCCAGAGCCCAAGGATGCTGAGGATCCCATATGAGGAGCCCATCCCCTGTCCCTGTGCTATGGATACAGGCCTTGTTAGTGCTCACAAGGACCAGGCCAGAGCCCAAGGATGCTGGGGATCCCATATGAGGAGCCCATCCCCAGTCCCTGTGCTATGGATACAGGCCTTGTTAGTGCTCACAAGGACCAGGCCAGAACCCAAGGATGCTGGGGATCCCATATGAGGAGCCCATCCCCTGTCCCTGTGCTATGGATACAGGCCTTGTTAGTGCTCACAAGGACCAGGCCAGAGCCCAAGGATGCTGAGGATCCCATATGAGGAGCCCATCCCCTGTCCCTGTGCTATGGATACAGGCCTTGTTAGTGCTCACAAGGACCAGGCCAGAGCCCAAGGATGCTGAGGATCCCATATGAGGAGCCCATCCCCTGTCCCTGTGCTATGGATACAGGCCTTGTTAGTGCTCACAAGGACCAGGCCAGAGCCCAAGGATGCTGGGGATCCCATATGAGGAGCCCATCCCCTGTCCCTGTGCTATGGATACAGGCCTTGTTAGTGCTCACAAGGACCAGGCCAGAGCCCAAGGATGCTGGGGATCCCATATGAGGAGCCCATCCCCTGTCCTTGTGCTATGGATACAGGCCTTGTTAGTGCTCACAAGGACCAGGCCAGAGCCCAATGATGCTGAGGATCCCATATGAGGAGCCCATCCCCAGTCCCTGTGCTATGGATACAGGCCTTGTTAGTGCTCACAAGGACCAGGCCAGAGCCCAAGGATGCTGAGGATCCCATATGAGGAGCCCATCCCCTGTCCCTGTGCTATGGATACAGGCCTTGTTAGTGCTCACAAGGACCAGGCCAGAGCCCAAGGATGCTGGGGATCCCATATGAGGAGCCCATCCCCTGTCCCTGTGCTATGGATACAGGCCTTGTTAGTGCTCACAAGGACCAGGCCAGAGCCCAAGGATGCTGAGGATCCCATATGAGGAGCCCATCCCCTGTCCCCTGTGCTATGGATACAGGCCTTGTTAGTGCTCACAAGGACCAGGCCAGAGCCCAAGGATGCTGAGGATCCCATATGAGGAGCCCATCCTCTGTCCCTGTGCTATGTTAGCTGGGCCTGGTTGTGACTACGGTAGCAACACACATCCCCAGGATGCAGTAGGCCTCACCTCAGAGCCCTAGCCCTCATCCTGGTGGTGTGGGGGATGCCCCAGACAGTCAATACAGGAGGCAAACCAGATCCCCAGGATGCAGTAGGCCTCACCTCAGAGCCCTAGCCCTCATCCTGGTGGTGTGGGGGATGCCCCAGACAGTCAATACAGGAGGCAAACCAGATCCCCAGGATGCAGTAGGCCTCACCTCAGAGCCCTAGCCCTCATCCTGGTGGTGTGGGGGATGCCCCAGAGAGTCAATACAGGAGGCAAACCAGATCCCCAGGATGCAGTAGGCCTCACCTCAGAGCCCTACCCCCTCATCCTGGTGGGCCTGGAAGAGCCCAGTGTTGTGACTCATTGGGTCATACCTTAGTGTACACAGATAAATGTATATGTGTATCAGCAGAGGCCACCAAAGGGTGACAGACCACTAATGTCAAAATGTGTTCCCACCCTAATAGGTTGAGGATCTCCGCAAGAAGGCACGGGAGCTAAGGGCACGTTATCCACGTTTTGTGCGGCGAGTGCAGAGGGAGGGGCTGGCCCAACAGGACGGTGAGTGCTGCAACATGGCCCTGTTGGCCAGTGGCTGACATGAACACTGGTTGTAAGTCACTGCGTTAACACATGTGTGAACATGGGATTGACACGTGTCCCCCTCTCCCACAGTGGATGCACGCGGTGCGGAGGAACAGGTGGCTCAGGACGACGGGGACGGTGATCTGCAAGAAGCAGAAGAGATGGATGCGATGCCTGGCCCTGAGGAGATGCTGTTGGAGCGCCACACACCACCTCAGGGGACTGACGACTCCCCGGAAGCCGTGGGGGGGGTGGAGGATGTGGGGCTGGGTGGGGGGCCGGCTGAGGTGGACCTGGAGCTGCCCCGTGCGGATACGGGGGGGAGGAGGAGGGGGATGGGGGGAGGCAGAGGTGCTGGGGGGGCAGGGGGAGGAGGGGCGGGTGCAGGTGGCTCGGGCGGGCAGGGGCCCTGCAGAGGGTGACCAGCACAACGTGGCGCAGGTGGGGGATGGCTGGGGGGGGTGTGTGGGCATGTGTGCTGGGTGCACAGCCACATGGGCTGTCACAGGGCTACGGGGGCGCCAGTGACCTGCACCATGGTGATGGCGGCACACCACTGTGGACGTGGGCATGGCACACATAGCTGAGGACATGCGCACTGTGGATGCAGCCACACAGACACGGGGAGACCTGTGTCTGTGTGGCTGCATGTGCGGGCTGCGCGTGGCCACGGCTGTGCGTGCACATGCACACGCTCAGAGGCAGAACGCCCTTATCATGGGTCAGGTCCTGGCGACCCTGACCATGGTGGCTGACCGGCTACGCTTGCTGGAGGAGCGTGTAGCTGGGGGCGCGCCGGAACAGCCACCATGTGACAGGGGTCCCCGGGGTGTGTAGCACGTGGATACGCAGTGCACACCCGCCCTGTGACAGTCCATGCCATGGCCTTCCCCACAGATGGAGGGCAGTAGGTCCGCCTGATTGGGATTGTTGCATGTTGGCCAATGAAAAGCCACACCGCCAATTTGTAATGTAAATAAAGTTTGACATTATTACCTGTTAACTGTGCTGTCCAGATATCCCTCTGTGCTATGGGTGAGTGTTGTGTGAGAGACACATGAGGACACACACATGTGTGTCAGTGTAAGATACAAAGGGTGCGTGCAGGGTACTCCACACATGTCATGCGTCTAGCAATACTATGCCCATTACATGGGCTGGTGCCACACATGTAGCACTGCACTGACATGTAACTGTGCCCTTGGGTCAGCAGTGGTGGCACCTGCAAGGCTATGTGCAGCATCTGTGATGGGTGCAGACCATGGTAGTGGATGGCATGGACACAGCAGGTGGGCTACTGGACACTGCCCACGTAAAACCATTTGCTAACCCGCTGTATCGTAACAGAGATCTCAGGCCTCACTAAGCACCATACTCCACAATTCAAAAGTTAACCATGAGGGTATTACACAAACACATTGCACAGGACCACAAAGCCTGAACCACTGGGGAGAGACAAGAAGTGGCAATGCCACAGTGGAATCATTCTAAAATAACACCTCCGCTCAGCTCCACGTGCAGAACATAGAGCATCAGCAAGCAGGTAAGCACTGGTTCAAAACAGGTAGATAAACATTAAAGTGGGGATCACCACAGCCTGACCTGGGATGTACAACACTGTAAAATGGAACTATACAGTAATGTGCACCTGTAAGAAACAAAGCGCTGACGTTAGTGATGCACATTTCCCAGAGCTTACCTATTCCTGATAGGACATGCAGTACAAAGGGATATGTGTCTAACTTTGTGCACTTTCCTCAGCTGCAAGTGATCCCGCCATTTCCACCTGGTCCCTCCGTGTCCCCAGATAAACCCTCCATCGTCTGCTGTCCATCTGTCCTCTCTTCCCTATTGTAGTTTCTTTCCGCTCTGTCCCTACATCTGCTTTAATATCCTAATCCATCTCTTATTCTCTTTCCGCATCCCTAGTTCATCCATTCATCTCTTACCCCCCCATCCCCAATCCCCAGGTACTCACCCAATACCCGGCCAATTGGGGATGTTTCCCCCCTCCCACACAACATGTTTACCACCTCTCCACCTTACCCTTCCATCCCCATCCCATTCTTATCCTCCCCCAACATCAGCTCCCTCCCAGTTCCAGCCTCACACAGCATTCATTCCCTTCTAGTCCCTGCAGCAGCACATATCCATTCCTGGCCAACCATCAGTCCAGTTCCAGTCCAAACCCCATCAACCCATCCCCAGTCAGCCCCCCATAGCCCATTGCCAGTCCTACCCCCCCCCCATCAGCCCGGAGCCCATTACCAGTCCAACCCCCCGCCCCCAGCACCTACAGCCCATCTAATGACATGCCACCCCCCCCCTAGCCTCTGCCCGGATGTTCCCCACCCCCTGCACACAGGGATAGGATGCGGCAAACAGCTGTTGGCTGCAAATGCTGGGTAGTGTGTGCCTGCGGGTGTGCCCCCTAAGAGCAAGTGGGGCATCCCATGCTGGGAACGCCATCTGGCATAATAGCTCACATTGGGCACCCCCCAGGGTCATGCACGTGTTGGCTTTGCGTAACACTGTCCCCCCAAACAACACAGGAGACATGACATGTGCGTCATCCGCATCTTATGCGTTTATTTCCCATGGCCCCTGCCCCTGCCACGCCTTGCGCGGCCCCTCCCACCCTGTGCTGATGGTGGCTGTGCTGCCGCCATTGCTGCCGCTCCCTCCACTGCAGTTGGTGGAGTGGGTGGTGGTGGTGGTGTTGGCGTCACCCCCATGTGCGCTGCGATGCGCTGCAGGCTCTCGGCAATGCTCTCCGCAGCTACCACAAGCCTAGGGACCCCCATCATGGCCCTGGACACCATACGATTGTGTCTGTGTTGCGCATGCCTCTACCGCCGCTGTTCCCGCAGACACACACGCAGTAGATGCCGTATACCTGTGGAGACAGCAGGCAGTGCATTGGTGTCGTGAAACCTATCTCCAACCTTTGCGGCCACATTGTCAACAGAGCACAGTGTGGGACTCACCCTCTGCATCCCTGTGTGCCTCAGCAGTGTGCGCCTGCATCTGCAGGATCACATCTTCCACCACAGAGAGCACCGCTGCACTGGTTTGCTGCCCTGCCTCTGCATAGACGTTCCCGGTGGCGCCACCGGTGTGTGTGTCCCCTCCACGGGCTGGCTGAGGGATGGTCGCACTGTCCCCACAGGGGCGGGTTGGGGGAGCTCCTGCCTCCATGTGGGTCTCCACCGGTACTGTGTCCATGTGGGTGGACGCCAAAGGCTGGCTGTCCCCATGTGCCTCCTCAGCTGCATCAATGGCAGCTATATCACCTGTGGGAGACAAAACCATATAGGTCATATGCATGAGGGATGCCTGTCTGCACCCATCCCACTCCCCTGAGATCACATGTGTGTGGGTGAGCCACATGGGTCCTGTTGTGGGCCCCTCCCCGCCATCCCCCCTCACCTATTCCCCATTGCAGGAGGGGGGCCTTCTCCCTGCGACGTCAGGTGTCTGCCCCACCAGTGCATGCTACGAGGCCCCCCATGCAGCCCCGTCAAACCTATCAGCCCTGCCTACACAGATCATATTCAACACAGGTGCATAGTGCTGTCCTGTCATCGATGTCAACACCTGTGTGGCCATGCTGCCCCCGCCAGCACTATAATCTCCCCACTGCTACACATTGACAGCCCCTGCTGGTACGGTGGAACCCTTCGCCTTGACACAGCACGCATACACTGTGCCATCCACTTCCTGACCCCCATAGACATCCCTCCCCCAATGTGTCCTGGCCCATAGGCTGGTTGTATGCCTGTGCTGCCCCCTGGGCATCATATTGCACTATGATGCCTCCTACACCCCTGTCCACCCTGTGTCACCCACACACATGTGCACTTGCAGGCTCACAATGGTACAGATCACTAAGACACTTACCTGCACCTTGGTGCGCTGTGTCCAACTCTGGGGGAAGGTCATGTATGTACATTGGACCTAGGCGCTCGGCCAAGCGCCGCTCCAGTGGACTCAGGTTGGCCACCTGTGCTTGGCCTCCTCTGGTGCCTTGGGCCCCTCTCCGCTCTCTCCCCAGCTCATTCCTGATGTGTCATTTAATGTCACAATACCATTTGCGGAGGCTTTCCACGTCCCTGTGTGGGCCATTAGCGGTTGCAACATCCGCTTGTACCTCCGCTCATGCTCTAGCACATGTTGCACCAGTTGTTGTGGAGCTCAGTTGGCCAAACAAAAGTTCGTAGCGCTCCAGAATGGCGTTGAGGAGTAGGTCATTCTCCTCCATGCTGAATTGTACCGCTCGCTTGTGGAGGTCCTCAGGGAGGGTGGGCCTGTGCCTCTTCTGCCCCATTGTGGCAGCGCCCTGTGAACATGGTGTGCCATGTAGACCTGATGGGCCTGGCCTCTCATCACCGTCATTGGGGGTGTCCATCGACGGCACCTGCTCTGCTGCTGCACTCTCTGACATCTGGCTTGTCATGTTCAGCCGGTTTGTGTGCTGAGGTGCGTGCCATTTGGTCCACATCAGCTTTATATAGGTCCCGTGTGGGTGTGGCTCTGAGCGCGTTGCGTTCACGCGTTGCGTACGTGCGTTGCGTACGCGCGTATGACCGTGCTCTCTCCCCCTGCGCACTCACGGAGGAAATGCGAATATGTGCCCTACGTGATGCTCTGTGCATGGTTTCTGACTGGTCCCCTGAAAGTCATCCCTCGATGTACACAGTATACGTTGCCTCCTCCTCTACTGCATGTTGTGATGGTAGGTACGACATATCTTTTCCTTTGGGGTACCCATGTATATATGTTTTGCGTGTAACCATGCGCGTTGGCTGCTGGCCACGTCTTTTGTCCCACACTACGTACTATGTGTGTTCGTGTATGCACATGTGTACGCGTTTGGCACCTCTGAGACATCTTGGCGTCTTCCATATTTGGTAGGCTGTATACCTCGCAGTACCTTTGCACTATGCTGCATCACAGGGACTTTTTTATTGCCATAGCTTTTCTCTGGAGTAATGCCGGGTGTACGCGCGCTCTCTCGCGCGCTACTTTGCAGACTACAGGGGTTTGCAGAATGCAGTGTGTGGGGTGCGCTGGATGTTCCTGATTGACCAGGTGTGTATTGTTTGTGTGATTTGTGTTCCCGCCCTGTACCCTATTTCACAGCCACCTGCCCCACATCCTGTGTCTATCATGGCTCAGACAGTGAATGCAGGTGGTGCAGTCATTGCACTGCTGGAGCTAGCTGGGCTGCACGTTCAGGCTGAGGGAGATGATGGTCCTGGGGCTGGGGCCCTGGGCATGGGTCCTCACCCGCTGCAACACAGGCCTGCAGCTGTGGAGGCTCCACAGGCGGGTATGGAGGGACAACGGCGCTGTAGGCGTCCTGAGGGGCGGCCATGCCTGCAAAGCCTCTACAGGCCCAGGGCCATGCTACAGAACATCAGGGAGGACCAGGTAATCTCCCTCTACCGGCTGGACACAGGGGCTATTAGGGAGCTCTATGAGGATCTACGACCTGACCTCGAGCCCCTGACTGCCCGGTCACATGCTATACCAGGAATGGCCAAGCTCCTTGCTGCCCTACATTTCTTTGCCTCTGGCTGTTTCCAAACCTCGGTGGCCGCCGTGGGTGGGATGAGTCGGCCAACGTTCTCCTCGCTGCCTCCACCAGGTACTGCGGGCCATGGTCATCCGGGTTGGGAATTACATTGCCATTCCCAACAGTAGGCAACATTGGGTAGCCCTGGCACATGCATTCCAGCAGATTGCAGGGATACCACATGTGATGGGTGCAATAGATTGCACACATGTTGCCCTCATCCCGCCACGCGACAGGGAGGTTGTGTACCGCAACCGCAAACACTTCCATTCCCTCAATGTGCAGGTTGTCTGTGATGCAGGTATGCGTATCATGAATGTGGTCCAGCGTTTCCCAGGGTCAGCCCATGACTCCTATATCCTGCAAAACTCAGCACTTTTTGCCATGTTTGAGGCCGGTCAATATGAGGACTGTGTCCTGCTGGGTAGGTATTTCCCACATCCTGTGTATAACGACCATATGTGTTTCACGGGGGCACCATTGTCATCTGTGTCCTCTGCATGCATGACATGGTGCTGTTGTGTCCTTGTGCTGACTATTCTTGTGCTGTGACCCCAGCACGCCCTGTCACATGGACTGTGCTCACGTATCTCAGCGCAGCAACACCCATCCCCTTGCCTAACATGTGCCTATTCTTTCCCATCTGTGTCACCCCACACCCATGTGTTGTCGTCTCTGCACTACCCTAGATGTTTACATCGCTATCAGCCTTTTTCATGGTCATTAGGGGCATGCATGGTGCAACTGTTTCACATATGTCGGGTTGTGTGTTGTGTCCATCTCATGCCCAATGTGCCACGGGATTGTGCATGTGGCAGCATGGGGGGGCTTGGGGGTACACGGGGAACAGGACCATAGACTAGCTGTACAGTGTGTATGTGAGCTACTGATCCACCATGTCGGTGGTGGAACGTGTCAGGGATGTATGTGCGAACCTGCTATCACACATGTCTGCTGCATGACTGTTTATTTATTTATTTATTTATTTATTTATTTAAAGTCTCTTTTATACCGCGCTATTCAGCATCAGCGCGGTTTACAATAAACAGTGAACATACACATTTCCAATAGTACTTTGTTTGCTTTTGCCTGTGTGCGCTGACACCCCCACCTTGCCAACTCGGGTTGTGGTGCACTGACATATCACCTGTGTGCCATATCACATCATGACCCAGCGACTTGCACACCTGACCATCTTTCTACCGGCCAGTGTGATTATGTTCTGTCAGATGCGGACTCTGGTGCACCAGAATTGTGTGCAATGCTGTGCCGTCATATGTGTGTGACCATGTTTCCTTACTGTCCATTTGTGCATTGCTACATCATGGTTTCATTAGGTTATTCTTCTCACATGTGCCTTACTCCCATTTCTGTTTTCAGGTGATGCAGGATATGGGTGTCGCGCCTGGCTGCTGACCCCCGTGCGTCTCCCTCGGACAGGCGCAGAGATGCGGTACAATGAGGCCCATGCCTCCAGCTGCTCTGTCATTGAGCACACCTTTGGCGTTCTCAAAAGTCGCTTCAGGTGTCTGGATAGGACTGGCGGGGCCTTACAGTATGGGCCCTTGACTGTGGCCAAGATCATACTAGCCTGTTGCATCCTACACAACATTGCTCTCAGGCACAATGTTCCAGTCGATATTAATGAGGATCTTGGGGTGGATCCTGTGTGCCCTCCTGCACCTGTTCATGTTGACACACGTGCTGGGATGGCGGCCAGGCAACATTTGATCGGGGAGCTCTTCTCCTGTAAGTTCAGCTTCTGCTGGTGACGTTTCTCTGGGTTAACCATGTGTGGGAAGGTGTATGGATTGTGCAGCAGTACCGTGTCATGTGTCAACATGTCTGATGTGCTTTTGCCTCCCCAGGATGAGCACCTGCTTTCCGGGCCCCCAGAACATTGAAGATCATACTGCCCGATGCTGTGCTACGTGTGGGGTTTCTGTGTAAACAACTGAAACAGGCAGGTGACTCGGGTGAGTTGCAATACAGTGCGGTTTGCATTGCTGTCGCCATGGTCATACCCATATATTTGGGTTACTCTCCGCTGCCCCTATGGTGCTGCACTGCTCTCGGGCCCTCTTCCCCATCACCCTTAGGTTCGGTTTGTCACACATGTGGCGGGGCATGTGACAGGCCTTCCTGTTTACTGGCACCGCTGCTGCCGTTTTGTCCGGCCGCCATCAGTCAGCTGTTTGGTCAGGCACATGCTCCTCTTACGTTCGCTTGTCCCTGACCACAGCCCATCCACATGGCTCTCCATTGCCCTGTCCCCTTCAGGCCCTTACATGTCGCTCCCCTGCAATATTGCATTTGGTTTCCACTGCATGATATTTCGAGGGTCGTGTATGGACCGGTTCATATGTGCCTCCCATCAAATGTGTGGAATGTGATATTGTCTGTGGACCCCTGCTCAGAATGTGTGTTTCATCCTGTTTAGTCTTTGGGGTGGCCTCACCTGGCACACAGCTGTGGTTATGTATGGTGACATGCTGTGGTCCTGTCTGCATCCATTTCTGTGTGCCTACTGGTGTTACGTCAGTTATTATATTCCAGCTGCGCTTCCCATCCTAGTGTTCATGGCTTTTCACTCTCTCTGTTCCCCTGTCTTTATGTCCTTCCTTCACTGGTACCTGTGGTCATGGTAACAGTCATCTATTTGCTTGTAGGTCCTTGCCGCTCTTATCATCCTCATCACCGTTGTGTATCATCCTTTGGTACATCAATCTGCATCAGTGTGATGTGACATGTCCGGTATGTTGCTGTGCACTGTCACCCCGTATCCTACACTGCTACCCTTGTCTGCATTTCATCTCTGTGTTCTTGGGGGGCCTGTGCCTGCTCTGCGTGGCGGGGCCACTCCTCTGGCCACCTCCGCCTACACCGGGTCACACATTTTCTCCTCAGCTGCCACACACCTTTGTTCTAGTACTCTAGGTGGCCAACACACTTTGTTCGGTGGCTTTTGGCAGCAACATGTTTGTCTGCGCTGCTTCCTGACACATGGGATGTCCACAGGGATGTGGGTCCAGTGACTCCCTACTGTCCCTCCATCAGTCACCTATCCATTTGTCTTTACCGTGGGTTCTGTGTGGTGTTAGTACTACATCTGTCTCTGTTGCACGCAGGTCCTACAGGTCCTGCAGACACCACTTGGGGTCCCTAGGGCACACTGACCGTGTCCCACATACCCTTTTTGGGGCACCGTGCCACATGGTTCTATGAGCCAGCGTTCCATCTGACCTCTCCTATCCGTGTGTAACGCATATCTCACTTAGCATTGGGGCACCCTTCTCGGGACCATTCTGGTCATCTTTCTCATACTTCCTCTTGGGCGCACTGTTGGGCTACTGTCTTTTCCTGTTATATTGCAGTGATGCACATATTCATTTCCCCATTCATGGGACGGCACTGTTGGGGGTGCCTACCCCCTCATATGTTCCTCTCGTATCTGCTTATGTACATGTGCAGTGCACCATGAATGTTTTTGCTTACACCCATATCCTTACCCCCCAGCTGTCACTTTGGGTGGTGGCATGACACACTTTCTTTGCACAGTCTGGGGGTTGTGGGTTCTGGTGGTACAGCCATCTGCATATTCTTTCTGCACATATTCATAGTATTTTCGTGTTTCCTTTAGATTTCGCCAGTGGCTTTCGCTTAATGGAACTGGTCTGTGATGTTAATGGGCCTTTTACATTTGGTAATGATCTTGACCTCGGTCTGGATTGTGTTTGCCATATGCCCTTGTTTGCTGAGACCTTGTTTTGTTTCATTGACAGACTTTCTTTGTATGTGCATGACGCAATTGCTGGGGGTCTGGTGTGGTGATTTGTAGCGTTTCACAGTTCGGCTCCATGAGCTCGCCACCTCATTTTTGGGACTGTGTACTTTTCACGGACAATATGGGCGTCTAACTATTTCATTACCTGTGGGGGCCCCTATGTCATGGATTCCAGTCCACATATGGAGTATTTGGTGCCCTTTTCGGGGCATATTGTAGTTTTACATTACATTGGTGATGAATACAGCAGCACCACCCTCACAGTGCAGACTCCTCAGGGTGCCTCATCGGAACACCTATGGCATGACCTGTGGGGCTCTCTGTAACATGCCCTATAGGGTGCACGGGCAGACAGTGCACATTTAACTTTCACCAATGGTGTGACTTGTAGGGTGCCCTATACAGCACCCTCAGGGTATAGCCGTGTGAGTGTGTGCTTGCCACCTGAGCCTGTTCGACGTACAGAACAAGCTGCTTCTGCCATCACTATATTGGTGTGTGGGTGCTGTCGCTGCTGCCTCCACAGATCCACCCGCCTGTCAGGTACACATTCACATTATACAGGGCCCAGAGTTGGGCAGACATATGCATGGCATGGTGGGGTTCCCTACAGGGGTACGGGGGCATGACAATTCGGTTCTTACCTGCCTTGTTTCCAGCACTGTTTGAGGTTTGCTTTCCTTCATTACATGATTTGTGGATATATTTGACTATGTACATATCTCACACATGGTTCTGGATACACATTCACACTATTGTCTTCTTGTGAGGGCTGAGGCTCTCTGTATTATCCGGCCCTACATATGAGAGTGGTGGGCTCTTTCTCCCACCTCTCAGGTTGTTTATCGCTGACAAAAAATGGGGGATATGTATGGCATTGAATGTGTACTGACTGGTTCTCCACGTCACTGACTATGGATTGCAGTGGGTACTGTTGCAGGCAGTGTTTCTCCTTAGGACCACAGACCTTGCACCATCTGCTAGTGTCTTACCCATTGTGCTACAGATCTGGCTACCTTAGGGGACACTTTTTCTAGGTTCTTATGGGGCGCCCTGTAGGGCTACAGTCTGTTGCTACTGTGTGACAGTGACACACACTCATTTCGCCCTACCGTCCCAGGAGGCTGTGTGGGTACCTAACCCTTGCTGTGTTCATCTCTGGGCCACAGATCTTCCAGTGCGTTGCACCATGGGTATGTTTGTTTTGGGGAAGATCCTAGCCATCAGAGCGTGCCATTTGGGTGGTGCCCTGTTGCCCCTCCGGTGACAGCAAGGGGGTTGTTCGCAGCTATGGGGCTGCTGCCCGGTGGTTCCGTCACAGCCTGTGGGGCCAGTGGTCATGGTCTCATAACACAGTGGGCTTTTTGTATCGGCCTGACTGCAGCATTGTATATTTTTGTGGCACATTGGTACTGCCAGCGATACCCCATCAGCATAATGTCACCTTACAGTGCCTCATGGGGCGCCCCATGCGGCACCTTCTCTGGCACCCTTTACGTAGCCTGCTGTGGTGTTCTATAGGTGACATTTTGGTGTGCCTCTGTGGACAGTGCACTTTCTACTGTGGCCTGGGTGGTGCATTATGGGATGCCATCTGCGGCACCTTTGGTTGCATCACTGTGATGGCGTGTTTGCTAGCAACACTACTGGTGGTAAAATGTGAGGCTTGCCTCCTCATTCCCTACGTTAGGTACTGGGTGATGGCTGGGCCAGCCTTCTGCATTGTGCACACTGGGGAACCCAGGGGATTCAAACCCATGCTGCCGGTAACAGCGGTCAGTGAGCTAACCATTGTGCTACAGCTCTGTTCCTGCATTTTGTATCTGTACGCTTTTTTGGGGTTGACGCGTGATAACGCGCGGGGAGGCGCCACCGCACCCTGTCACGCTCGTTAGTTTTTGGAACGCGCGTTGTGCGTAACGATGTACCGCCCATGTCCTTATTTGGGGGTTTCTGTCTCTACCGCGGCTCCTAACGCGAATCACACTAACGCACTTTAGTAAACATACCCCCTTGGAACCATATGATCTTGCAAGAATCCAAGAGCAACAGAGAACTTTTAAGCAAAACCGAGAAAGCTACTTCAAGAGTTGCATGATGGAAAAAAGACTCAGGTCTATCTTGAACAAGGGCTAAAAAATCTGATCCCATCTGAGTCCACCAAATAACACTAAACAGCAGTACCAAGTGATGGTGAAATAAACCAATAACTTTTCCAATAGAGAAAAAAAACAAGATCCGTTAAGATAAGCATGATTTGAAAGGGCATTTATTCCACCATTCTACCATGCAGGCTCAAAACAAAACATTTTTCTTTAATACTGTACAGTGTATCTACCCCAGCAAACAGTAATTTTATCATTTCTGACTATGGGGTATGTTTTCTAAACCTTCTTAACGTGCACGCTGTGCAATTAGCGCACGCTAAGGTACCTTAGCGCGTGCTAATGATGCTTTATGGGGCACAAATGTGCCTTAGTGCGTGCTCACGCATGCAGCGGAGCAAATTAGCGCTGAAGGCGGGGAAAGGCTCCCGGAGGGCGGAGGAAGGCTCCCCAGGGGCGGAGAGAAGGGGTCAATGGGTGGAGAGTGGGAGGGGAGAGGCTTCCCGCACACTAACGATGTGAAATCCGAGGCCAAAACTAACGCAAGTGAAAACCTCGCGTTAGACCTGATTTAAAGGGAAAAGAAACCATTTCTGTCAGCAATGTACAGCAAAACCAGGGAAACCTACAAAAAAGTGATAAGTGTGATACATGTGCACGGAACAAAAGTGCAAATAAACATTGAAAATGACCCCAACAAAATAAAAAAAAATCATAATCAAGCTGGGCAATAGTGATAGTAATGGGAAACATAAAAAAACACTCCCAAGAAAGCCCCAAAAAATAAATATGAATTTTGGAAGGGTCTACGCTCCGTCCCCATACAAGGTGAATGATCCCACAGTGAAATAGCACTGATCAGGGTTTCCCTCTCCATTGGACAGGTTACCTATGGCATGCACATGTTCTACAACAGAAGGGCGGGCATGTCGGAATTGGCAACTGGACAGATGCTGGGAAAGGGGATACAGAGGGCTGCAGGTGGCACATGCTGTGGTGCAGCAGGGGCACAGTGCGGACTAGACAGATGCCTAGGTGGCACTTAGGAATGCTGAAACGGAACAGCAGCCAGACAGCAACTGATGAGGGCCCAACATGGGCACGAGAGTGTTTATCACAGTGTCACAGGGAATAGTACCCAGCAGGTACCTCCAAGGGCACAGAACATTGGCAGGCAGTGTTGGGGGGAAGCGTGGATGCCTATGCAGGCACCACTACCGCAGAACACGCACCGTAGGCAGCCGCCTACCTGCACACTGGATGGCTTGATACTGCACACCACCAGTACCACCAGCAGAAGGGCATGTCAGAATGGCGGCAGAGGGGTACTGGTGGTGGAGGGGGGCAGTGGCAGCTGCCCAGAGCAGACCATGGCCTAGCCCTGTGTAGGTGGGTGCCATGCACTGCAACAGACAGGCCCTGCCGGACAAACAGTCATGGTATCACCAGGGAATGCACTGTCTCTGTGGCAACATGGTTGTGCAGTGCACACAACCAGTGTGTTTGGAGGCAAAAGGTCACAGGTTCAAGTATTAGCACGTTTTAGTAGTGGGTAAAATATGGGGACTGGGATGGCAGGAACTAGACCCTGTGACCTTCTGCTCCTGAACACACTGGCTGTGCACACTGCACCACCGTGTTGCCACAGTGGTAGTGCATTCCCTGGAGATACCATGACTGTTTGTCAGACAGAGCCTGTCTGTTGCAGCGCAGGGCACCCTCCTAAACAGGGCTAGCCCATGGTCTGCTCTGGGCAGCTGCCACTGCCCCCTCCACCACCAGTACTCCTCTGCCACCATGCTGACATGTCCTTCTACTGGTGGTGTGCAGTCTCAGGCCATCCAGTGTGCGGCTAGACGGCTGCCTATGGTGCGGGTTCTGGGGTAGGGGTGCCTGTATAGCTGTCCACGCTTTCCCCCAGCGCCGCCTGCCAATGTTCCGTGCCATTGGGGGTACCTGCTGGGTACTATCCCCTGTGACACCGTGGGAAGCACACTCTTGCCCATGTTGGGCCCTCAGCAGTTGCTGTCTGGCTGCTCTACTGTTTCAGCATTCCTATGGGCCAGCTAGGCATTACACTAGTCCGCACTGTGGCCCAGCTGCACCACAGCATGTGCCGCCTGCAGCCCTCTGTGTCCCCTTTTTCAGCATCTGTCCAGTTGCCCATTCCGACATGCCCGCCCTGCTGTTGTGAAACATGTGCACAGCATAGGAAACCTGTCCAATGGAGAGGAAAACCCTGCTCAGCGCAATTTCACTGTGGGCTCATTCACCTTGTATGGGGACGGAGCATAGACCCTTCCAAAATTCATATCTTTTTTTTTGGCGCTTTCTTGGGAGTGTTTTTTGATGTTTCCCATTGATATCACTATTGCCCAGCTTGGTTATGTTTTTTGTACATTTTCTTCTGTTCATTTTCACTGTTTCTTTGTCCTTTTGTTCCGTGCACATGTATCACACTTACCACTTTTTGTGGGTTTCCCTGGTTTTGCTGTACATTGCTGACGGAAATGGTTTCTCTTCCCTTTAAATCAGCTCTAATGCCAGCGTTTCACTGGCGTTAGTTTTCAGCCTCGGATTTCACAGTGTTAGTGTGGAGGGAGCCTCTCCCCTCCCACTCTCCACCCATTGACCCTCTCTCTCCGCCCCTGGGGAGCGTTCCTCCGCCCTCCGGGGAGCCTTTCTCCGCCTTCTGCGCTCGTTTGCGCCTTAGCGCGCTTTAACGCGCGCTAAGGCGCCTTATCGCCCAGTAAAGCGCCATTATCGCGTGATAAGGTGCCTTATCATGCGATAACGTGGGAGAGCGCACGTTAAGACGGTTTAGTAAACATACCCCTATATATTCTTTACCGCTTTTCTTGATCTTTCAACATGGCTCCTTGAGCATCTTGTAGCATTCCAATTCCAGGTTGGCATTTTTTCTTTTACTCTTATATCTTTTGGAAAGTTGAGCTTGTTCTTCCTCTAATAGTTTCTGATTCTATTTCCTTGCATGCGTCATTGTAATGTTTCTCCTTGTCTTGTCTTGTTGCACATTGGAAATCTCTATTGAGTTCTACAATTGTTTCTCTTTCTCCTCTGGATTTAGCTTCTCTGCATTTCTAGGCAATTTTCAGAGTTTCTTCAGTCATCCATTTTGGCCGTTTTTGCTTTTTCACCTTTTGTAGAAACTTCTCACTTTTTTCCACACAACCTTCTTGATGTCATCCCATAACTCTTCTGAAACTCTGTCATTTGTATCTAAAGCATCAATTTTGCAGGCAGTTTTTTAATTTCAGTGGTATATTCTCAAGTTCATATTTTGCTACATTAATGAGTGGCTTGCTCTTTTTCAACTTTATCTTGAGTTTACATACTAGTAGTTGGTGATCTGTACCACAGTCAGCTCCAGGTTTTGTCTTTGTTGATGTTAACTAGCTTTTCCATCCTTGTCTTTCACAGATGTAGTCAATTTGATTTTTGTACAATCCATTGGGTGAAGTCCACCTGTACAGTCGACGCTTGTGCTGCTGGAAGAAGAAGTTTGAGATGAATAGATCATTGGGTTTGCAGAATTCTATTAGTCTTTCCCCAGCTTTTTTGTTTCCAAGTCCATATTTTCCAAGCACTTTGCCTTCTTCTTTGTTTCCAACTTTTGCATTCCAGTCAGCCACGACTATCAGGGTATCCTGTTTGCATGTTCTGTCAGTTTCAGCTTGTACTTGTTCATAGAACTCATCGACTTCTTCCTCTTCTGCAGCTGTTGTTGGTGCATATACAAATAGAAAATAAGCCTTCACTGACTGCACTTTATTTCATTACAGATCTTGTAAGATTCTTCTTAACCCTGGGAGTTCCGATGGGATCAAAAGTGACCCCATTGCAAGTTTCACAACGCGTATCTCGGAAACTAGTTGTTCAAGAATTCAATCTTTTTATGACTTTTCACATGTCAATATTCTCTTTATATTGCACCATGAGAGGAATAATTTTCATCCGCTAGGTGATGCTAGTGATGAATTGCAGCATAGAGTACCAGTGGGGTCATTTTTGACCCAAGTTGCTTACGTCCGGTTTGGATCATGATACAATTTGCAGTTTTGTGGATTTTTTGATCTGACAAAGGTATTTATCATTAATTATGTATCATTTATTTTTTGTACACTTATTTTATGAAAATTACACATTTTCTGTAATTGATAGGCTTTCAGATCATTCATCACCTTTTGTAAAACTGCTTTGCGTTTTATTCAGCTTTATCTTTATTTATTTTAGGTTATTGTTTATGATGTCAAAACGAAAATATTCAGCTGCCCAAGTAAGAGAAATATTGCAACGAGATGCTGACAGTGACGGCTCTGAGTCGTCTGATGATGCAGCATATTCAGCAAGCGAAGAAGCATATCAGCCAAGTCTGGGCGATAAATCTGATGATAACAGTCATGATTCAGATGGTGACAGCAGTTGGTCGCCAAGTGAATGTGAGACTGATGTTGAGCCGGTAACATCGCCTGCAGCAAAGACTCAAGTTACAGGTCGAGGCAAAGGTCGAGGCTGTGCTGGATGGGGAAGAAGGAAGGAGTCCTCGGTGTCAGTATCATCTGTGATGAATCTTAGTTGTGGTCGTAGAGGAGCTAAGAGGTCATCAACTATAAGCACAAATGTTGCCATTGAAGCCTAGGTATCTAAGGATGCCACGTCATGGAACAGGAAACCTACAAAGCAAGCTGCTGGAAGATACGCCAGAGCTAATGTCATGCCCATACAACAAGGTCCTACAAGGTATGCTGTACGAAATGTTGATGGCCCTCTCACAGCATTCCACTTGTTCATGAGGAAGAACTTTTTGAATGAAATGATGTGGACGAGTAAACAAGGAACACAGTAGGGGAACGTGATGTGTTCAAGGAAGAACAAACATTCATCTAATATTGAAAAGAGGCGTTTTTATTCACAAACCAAAAAGTTGGTGCCCACCCGACACAGGCCGTGTTTCGTTTAACAAAACTTCATCAGGGGTATAGGGCAACTAGAAACAAAAACATTCAATTATTACACTCAAATGTATAATAAAACATATATTGAAACATAAATTAAAACATATATTAAAAAAGAGGAACAATCAAAATCATAATAAATCACTTATAACAAGATATATTTAAAAAAAGATATTAAACCATATATTAAAGAAAAGAAGAAATTTGAACATAATCAGTCACAATGTAAAACATTTATATAGAAATATCAAAAACTGGGTTGGAACGCTATATAAATAAAATTTCAAATAAAAACGAAGACAGGAGCAACAAAGTACAAAATACATCATACCATAAGCAGTAATAAATAATAAAATCATAACCACTGAATCACCTTATCAATGAACTCAATGTTACTTGTATGCATTGTAGTATGTTCTTGTTCATTGTACACCGCACTGATTGTAATAGCGCGGTATAAAAGAATTGTTAAATAAATAAATAATAAATAAATATACTAATACCCAAGGGGGAAGGGGGGGGAGGGAAGGGGAAAAAAGGGGAGGAAGAGGGAAGGGGGAAGGGAGGGGGGGAGAGAAGAGGGGGAAGGGGAGGGGGGAAGAGGGAAGAAGGAGGGGGAGGAAGGAGGGGGGGAGGGGAGGGGAGGGGGGAAGGGGAGGGGGGGGGAGAGGAAAACTAGAACAAAATAATGAACTGAGACATTTGCCATGAACCAAAGGAAGAAGAGAAGAGAAACACACATATAATAATATAAAAATGTTATCTCACAAATAAAATGAAAAGCAATTGTGATATATACCAAAAGGTATTCTAAATTAAAGAACCATCCCGTTGTGATGACTATTGTCTCCAAAAATACATTAAAGAATACCTTATTGGTTAATGCTGTGGAAGTATCCTCTTTGTAACTATACTAAAAACAAAAAATTCCACATTACAATACAGCAATATAACTGACCACTGTGACCAACCATTTAAAACCCAAAGGAATGTAAAACCTACTCACTCATACCGGGCTCACCATGCTACACAAACCGCGGCACAGAATTTGTGAAAGTATCCTCGTTTGTCACAAATCAGTTTCCTTGCATTGGCAAACCCACGCCAAAGGAGTGCAGTGCTAGAAAGATTCCTCTAAATAAACGCCGACGCATGCGCTGCTGGAAACTCCACCGGCGCATAAAAATGACGTCAAAAAACAAAGACACAGTAAACGCCGAATACCCGGCTCCTAAGGCACAATACAATCGGCGAAATCAAAAAAGAAATATAAATTAAAGTGTGCATCCGTTAGACCATGTATCCGACCAAAATAAAAACAAAAACAAGATGGTTAAAAATCGTTCCTTTATTACAACAAATGAAATAAAACCAGACCATACACAATAAAATCCCTAAATCAGCAATGACATGTCAATATAACTACCTGAGAACCAAACCAAATTATACAATCAATGAAATCTTGAAAGTGTATATACAAGAACTTACAATAAATTATATTAAATATCAATTAATAAAACCAACCATCAAGTTAAAATAAAACCAGACCCTGCACAATGACATCCCTAAACCAGCAATGATATGTCAATAGCAAACGTAAAAATATGACTACCTAAGTACCACACCAAAATATACAGTCAATAAAATCTTGAATGTGTATATATAAAAACATACAATAAATTATAATACATATCAATTAATAAAAACAACTATCAAAGTGTGAGATAACCTCATATGCACATATCAAAAGGACATAAAATCCTTAACATCTTGATAATAAATAAATAATACATATAAATAAATATTATCATTAAAACCACAAGTAAAAAATTATTAAATCCATAATTATTGTCATCAACGTAGTGACAAACCATTACTGCATCTGGAAAGAGGAAGACCGAAAAATTGCTCATATAAACCGAAACCTCTACAAATGACAAACCATATATCTCTTTTTTTTTTTTTTTAAATTCTTTATTTTCGTTTTATAACAACAAAGGAAAGGAAGACATACAGCTAAAAGACAGATACATAAAGTGTAATACATACACCAAAGTAAACCCCTACCACCCCCCTCCCCCCTGCTTCTTCTCTAGAAAACTAATCATTCCCGAAACAGGCGTGTACGTACATTATTGTGTTACAAAACCTAACGGTGATCTGAAACATGATGAGTGCGCATTATACAGGCATGTTGGAACAATGAGCAGATTGTACATAATCATTAAGCATCTGCCATTTAGACAAGCGAGAGTGAGTTTGGGTATGGGGAATAGCTCTCCGAGGTATCTGCTCATATTTGCTATATAAGCAGACGAGGTTCCACCATTCATTGACAGTAAGTCGAGAGCTATCCTTCCAATTCCTCGTGATTAAGCATATGGCAATACCCAGCATGAAATCAAGGAGAAAGCGACCCTTCTTAGGAAGAGAGGGGACCTCCGCCGCAGAGCGGAGTCCCACGATCTTCCAAGAGAGAGGTTCGTGAAGGTGCAAGATAAATTGAATACGACCCCAGACCCGCCCCCAATAAACCTGTAGTTGAGGACACTCATAAATAACATGAACAAAGGTTCCCACAGCAGTATGGCAAGACCAACACTGGTCCCTAGCATTTATGTTCCATTTGGCTATTTTTTCTGGGGTATAAAAGCATCTGTGTGCAAAAAAGAAGAGAGTTTGGGTAACCGAGGCAGACCGGGAAACCCGCACTACTTTGCTCCAGAATACGCTCCATTGCACAGGGGTTAAAGTGGTTTGCAGTTCGCGCTCCCAGGCTTGTTGGGCTCTGAAAGTGGCCGTGTCTGCACCCTGACATAATATTTTATAAAAGTTAGAGGCTACCCCATGTGTACTACTTATAGAGTGAACTATCTCTAATAGCCCATCCTCAGTAGGGGCAGAGGGCGGCATGATTCGAGCACTTTTAAGGCAGTGTTGAAGCTGCATCAATTGAAAGTAGTGTTTCGCTGGTAGCGCAAATTCCTTTTGTAAATCAGAAAAGGTTTTCCAACGAGCTGCAGAGAAAAGCTGTTGGGGTGTCCAGATCCCCCTTGAGTACCAGGGTTTCCATGCTATCGTTCTATTTAGGACTTGAATTCTGGGGTTATTCCATAGCGGGAGTCCGTCCCGAGGACATACGTTCGGGCCCAGTGATAGAATGAGAGTATTAAAGGCCGCAAGAGTATCGACAATCATTGGTGGATGGCGAGTGTCTACTTGATAGGACATACCGGGGAGATGGGTCAACGGAATTGGGCTACTAAGCTCCTCTTCTATGTCAAGCCAAACTGGTCTACTGTCTGTTGAGGCATCTAGCCATCGGGCACCTTGCTTAAGTAGGAAGGCTTGATGATATCTAAGAAAATCAGGAAATCTGGTACCCCCTCTTTCCTTTGCAGACTGTAGTTTTTGTTTAGCTATCCTTGGTGGCTTGCCCTGCCAGAGATAACGGACAAGAAGGCCCTCAATATCTTTATAAGTATGTAGCGGGAGTAAGCATGGCAGCATTTCTAAAATGTAGTTCACTTTGGGGACTATCATCATTTTCACAGTTTCTAAGCGGCCCCACCATGTAAGAGATAAGGGAGACCAACGATTTGTGAGCTCGCGAACTTTGGAGACTACCTCTTTGGCATTAAAACTGATAGTATCTTCTAAAGGAGAACAGTAATGGACCCCGAGATACTTCACCATGCGGGATTGCCAAAGGAAGGGAAAGGCCTGCATGTCAGCCTCATGTACCCAGCGGTTCAGTGGGAATGCGACAGATTTAGTCCAGTTGATTTTATAGCCCGATAATTGTGAGTATCCGTCAATCAGATCCAAGACAGCTGGAACCGATTCGAGGGATACGAAAAGCATAAGGTCATCTGCATATGCAGAGAGTTTAATCTCCCTATGACTGAAGGGGACACCTCGAATACGTGCGGACTGTCTAATAAGGAGGGCTAGGGGTTCAAGAGCAAGATCAAAGAGCATTGGTGATAGGGGGCAACCTTGACGCGTACCTCTTTGGAGATTAAATGGCTGAGACTTGATGGCATTTACACAAATACTGGCGACGGGTTGAGTATACATGACTTGGAGATATCGGAGGAAGCCTTCCCCGAAGCCATACCATCGGAGAACAGCAAATAAGAAGGGCCATTCTAGACGATCAAAGGCTTTTTCGGCATCCAGGGAAAGACCCACCCATGGCTGATCTAGATTGGCAGCACTGGATAGCACATGACACAAGGTCCGAGCATTGTCAGCAGTTGATCTGCCGGGTATAAAGCCGCATTGGTCGGGGTGAATTAGGGTGGCCATCCTGTCAGATAACCGGGTGGCCAAAATCGTAGCGAAGATCTTATAATCGGCATTGAGTAGGGAGATTGGGCGATAGTTGGCAGTTAGTAGTGGGTCTCTGCCTTCTTTCTCAAATACTATCACATTAGCTGCAGCAAAGGATCCCAAAGAAGATGTATCTACCGCAAGAGCAGTAAAATAGAGTTTTAAATAGGGAACTAAGTCTGCGCTGAACGTTCTGTAGAATTCGGTCGGGAGACCATCGGGCCCTGCGGCACGGCCCGAGGCTGTGCGTTTTAGGGCAGATTGGATCTCTGAAGTAGAGAAGGGTTCATCCATCGCATCCCTATCATCTTCAGAGAGGGTCGGCCGCTGAATGCCAGAGAGCAATCGCTCGAATGTCTCTGACGAGAACTCACATTCAGATTGATATAGGCGGGTATAGAAATCCCGAAAGAGCTCTACTATGTCGGAGTCTGTGGTCACTATGCCCCCTCCCTGTGGAGCACGAAGGGCCGCTACGCGTTTGGCTTCTTTTTGACCTTTCAAGGCATTGGCTAAGAGTCGACCGGCTCGGTTATTTTCACGATAATATGTCCCTCGCTGAAGCTCAATGCTCTTAGAAGCTGCAGTGGAGAGGATTGAATTATATTGAAAACGGAGACGCTGTAATCGAATTAATACACATGGATCAGTACGTGAAGTTAGAACTCGTTCGCCTGCTTTTATTTGTTGGTCTAGTATGAGTAGCTGCTGTTTGCGTTGTTTCCGCAGGCGGATTTGATAGCTAGTGATCGTTGCTCGAATGGCCGCTTTGAAGCCCTCCCACCAAGCCCAATTCGCAGTATCCTGGGGTAGATTAAAATGGAAGTAATCCTGTATGGCTGCTCGAATGTCTAACTGGAACTCTGGCTGAGTTAACAGGGCTCTATCAAAGAACCAGGCCTCCGAATTCCCCTGGGGTGCAGTAGTGTGTAATTGAAAGGAAATGGCAGCATGATCTGAAATATGTTGGGAGTGAATCTTTGCAGTGTCCACCTGAGGAACTAACAGTTTTGATATTAGAAAGAAGTCTATGCGAGACTGGGATTTATGAGGAGAAGAGAAGAAGGTGAAGTCAAGCTCATTGGGGTGTAGTAACCTCCAAAGATCAACTAAAGCAAGATCTTTGATCAGGGAGGTAAGCGTGATGTGACTCTTGGGGGGACCACTTGTCCTAGGCGGCTGTTTGTCAATCAGGGGATCAAGGACTAGATTGAAATCCCCCCCAATTATCAATGAAGTATTAGCAGAGGCCTGTGCAACCTGAGCAATGGTAGCAAAAAAGGCAGGGTCATCCACATTAGGAGCGTAAAGGCATATACATGTAAATTCAAGGCTACCTATCTTGAGGTGAACTCTGGACCATCTACCTTCTGTATCTGAGCTAGTCGCAATAATAGTAGCATGCAAAGATTTCCTAACCAGTATGGCAACCCCACATTTCTTAGAAACGGCTGGAGAATAAGCGGCCACCATGTAAGGTTTAATATTGAGTTTAAGAGTTTCCTTAGAATTTAAATGCGTTTCTTGAAGAAAAATCAGATCCGCAGCTTCATGACTTGGGTAGCTCAGGATTTTCTTCCGTTTTATCGGATTATTGATTCCTTTTACGTTCAATGAGAAAATCTTACATGGTGCCATCAATCGGTAATAGACATTTTAGGTAAGGGCGCTTGAAAACATACAACATAATCAGAATCTGTGCAACAATGACATAATCACCGAGTATTCTGTCTAATACACCCCATATTGAAAAGTATGTACCAAAGTATCTTAGAGAAGAAGCAAAACCCCCAAAGAATATGGCGACCATATGTCTGCGGGAGGAGGCCCTAGAGAGGAAATGGAAAGACATAAAAAAAAAAAGGAAAAGAAACACCAGAGTCATAATTAACACTGTCTCTGATACTCATCGAGGCTACTGTGGGTAGATGGAGTCGGGTCACAGATATTATCAAAAGTAAGGCAACAAACTGTCCTCGCCAGACTCTTTGCTGAGCTGCGGCAGATCCAATATGGCAGGTACAGCGGATATGAGAATACTTGCAGGAACATTCTAGAAGTCAGCGCATCAAGTCGGCTTCTTTGGAATCCAAAAACTCCGCTAGTAGATCAGGGTCCTCAAATGTTCTTATCTGATTGTGAAGCGTGACTCGAAGCTTGGCCGGGTACATCAGGCCATAGCGGGCTTGTAGTTGTTGAAGCCTCGGCCGGAATTCCAGAAAGCGCTTTCGGCGGTCGACCGTGGGTTTAGCCAAGTCGGGATAGAAGGAGATCTTGTGGCTCTCAAACTCCATATGGCCCTTTGCCCGAGAGGCACTTAGAATTTGCTCCACGTGTTGATACCTCAAAAGTCGAAAAATGATAGGCCGCGGGGTCTTCCTGTTGAGCGTTATGCTTGTGGGTACACGATGAGCACGATCGATCTCCAAATCTTTGACAAAAGTGATTTGGAGCAGGGAAGGGAGGATTTTGTATAAAAACTCTTTCATGTCACCCGATTCCGCTCCCTCCGGTATGCCCACGAGTCGTATGTTGTTGCGGCGCGCTCTATTATTGCCATCTTCCACTTCTTTCTGCAAGGCCCGCACCTGGCGTTCAACTTTGTCGAGTTTGGACAACCGGGCTGCATGGGAGTCCAATATGCTCTCCATTTTGTCCTGACGCGAAGAAAGCCCTTCTAGCTTGCTTTGCAGCACACCAAGATCTTCCCGCAGCGCTCGGAGTGCTTCACCGTTCGACTGCACGAGGTCTTTGACCCCTCTAATCTCTGCGAGAATTTCCTGCTGCATTTCGGGGCCCTCGCACAAGGCCAGCCCCTTCTGCGGGGACGGAGGTTCAGTTTTGGAGCGTTTGCCGTGAGAAGCCACTGGAGATCCAAATTCCAGGCGCGTAGGTTTGGTCCCCGCCATCTCACCAATGTGCCCCAGTAAGATCAGAGTAGAAGTTCCAAGTATGTACGGTGTTAATTCAGGATTCTGAGTAGGCCTCTCAGGAGCCTCAGCGTTATGCGACCATCCCGCTGGACATCAGGCTCTGCCCCCCGACAAACCATATATCTCTTAAGAAACTACCACAGACACCTAGAAATAAATACAAAAACCCTAAACCATCATAGAAAAACGGAAAAGTCCTGCTCTAGATTGAGCCCATTTGGTATCATAGAGTTCAATATAAAGATGTATCTCTGCTCCAATTGTAAAATTGTTCTATTAATGTCACCGCTCCTCCAGTTGGCCTTAACCTTCTTAATAACGAAGAATTTAATATCTGAAATTTTATGCGCTGATTGTATCCAATGCTCAACCAAAGGTTCTCTTCTTCCTTTGGTTCATGGCAAATGTCTCAGTTCATTTTTTGTTCTAGTTTTCCTCTCCCCCCCCCTCCCCTTCCCCCCTCCCCCCCTCCCCTCCCCTCCCCCCCCTCCTTCCTCCCCCTCCTTCTTCCCTCTTCCCCCCTCCCCTTCCCCCTCTTCTCTCCCCCCCCCTCCCTTCCCCCTTCCCTCTTCCTCCCCTTTTTTCCCCTTCCCTCCCCCCCCCTTCCCCCTTGGGTATTAGTATATAAATGTTCATTGATAAGGTGATTCAGTGGTTATGATTTTATTATTTATTACTGCTTATGGTATGATGTATTTTGTACTTTGTTGCTCCTGTCTTCGTTTTTATTTGAAATTTTATTTATATAGCGTTCCAACCCAGTTTTTGATATTTCTATATAAATGTTTTTACATTGTGACTGATTATGTTCAAATTTCTTCTTTTCTTTAATATATGGTTTAATATCTTTTTTTAAATATATCTTGTTATAAGTGATTTATTATGATTTTGATTGTTCCTCTTTTTTAATATATGTTTTAATTTATGTTTCAATATATGTTTTATTATACATTTGAGTGTAATAATTGAATGTTTTTGTTTCTAGTTGCCCTATACCCCTGATGAAGTTTTGTTAAACGAAACACGGCCTGTGTCGGGTGGGCACCAACTTTTTGGTTTGTGAATAAAAACGCCTCTTTTCAATATTAGATGAATGTTTGTTCTTCCTTGAACACATCACGTTCCCCTACTGTGTTTTGTGCCTGACGTGGTTGGTTGCTCTTAGTTGGACCGAGTAAACAAGGAAGACACATTTATGACGACACCTGGAAAGATTTGACAGACGGAGAATTTCAATGTTTTCTTGGACTTCTGATCCTCTCAGGTGTGTACAATTCATGAAATGAATCCATAGTTCAGTTGTGGAACCTTGAAGATGGTTGTTCTGTTTTTGGCAAAAATATGGCCCGTAACCGTTTTCAGCAAATTTCTTGTGCTCTCAGATTTGATGATGCAACCAACAGATGTTAACAACAAGGCGTGGATAAGCTTGCTCCAATCAGACATGTTTTTGATACCTGGGAAGCAACTCTAAGTGATGCCTTTGTTCCTGGTGAAAATGTTACCGTGGATGAGCAACTGCTTACATTTCATGGCCGTGTTCCGTTCAGACAATATATTCCCAGCAAACCTGGGAAATATGGCATAAAGGTGTGACAGTGTGACAGTGCAACATCATATGTTCTGTGTCTTCAAGTATATATAGGACGGGAACTCGGACAAAACAGGGAACAGAATCAGGGTGAAAGGGTTGTGCTGCAACTCACTGAAGGATTGACACGATCTGGCAGAAATGCTACTGTTGACAATTTCTCCTGCAGTTTATCCCTGTCACAGAAATTGCTAGAAAAACAAATGACACTTTTGGGGACAATTTGAAAGAACAGAAAAGAATTACCTCCAGAATTTGTAACAGCAAAGGTCCGAGAGCTATTCACTTCACTGTTTGCCTTTCGCGATGACGCCACTCTGGTTTCCTATTGCCCGAAGAAAGGAAAAGTGATTGTTCTTCTGAGCAGTTTGCATGATCAAGAAGTAGATAACACACGTCCAGACAAAAAAACACACATTATCTTGGACTATAATTCTAATAAAGGTGGAGTAGATACGGAAGATCAAATGTTGTGCACGTATACCACAAAACGAATGACAAGACGCTGGCCAGTCACAATCTTCTCCAACATGTTGGACATAAGTGCTTTGAATGCCTTTATTGTTTGGATGTCACTAAATCCAGAATGGTAGTCCAAGTCAAAGCACAGATGTCGTCTATTCCTCTTGGAATTAGGAAAGCAGCTGCTTCAGAGTAATTACCGTGAGACTTCTTCCAGCATTGAAGAAGCCACTGATGCTGTTTGCAATGTCGAGATCTCAAAGGAAAGGGCAAGGTGTCACTGCTGTTCCAGAGAAAAAGACAAGAAAGCAACATAGTTTGCACCTACTGCAAGCGCAATGTTTGCAAAGAACATTCAGAAATTGTCTGTGTCTCATTCAAATGACTGTAGTACTTTACTGTGTTCATCGAGTGCATGCAAAAACTGCTTTCATGGCAACTCTTCTTTATGTGATTTTATGATAAAGCATTAAATTTCAAAACATTTAACCTTCATATAATAAATAATTAATTCAGAATAATATTTTGTCTGTTTAGTTTAAATTTTTCATGGTTAACAATTAAACTTCGTTGTGGAGTCATTTATGACCTCAACGGTATTCAGTGTGTGCAAAAAATCTTGGTAATTCCAGGGTTAATTATAAAGGCAACACCATTTCTTCTTTGTCTTTGATTTGCAGCATAGCAAACCATGTGATCATCAGATGTGAAGTGCCCAATGCTAGTCCATTTCAGTTCGTTGACACCCAACAGACTGAGTTGTAAATGTTCAATTTCATTCTTGACCATATATGATAGATATTATATAATCACAAATACTATTATAGATTGATATTCATTATATTAGGAGACTGCAGTCAGAATATATTTTCTTTTATCTCAAAATCTTTACAATAATTGATTTAATTATTTGACTTTCCTTCAGTTTCTGTGCCTATGTTGTTCATATTTCTTGGAATGTGCTAATATTGTCTAGATATTACTTTCATTGCCATAGTACTAATATTTTCCATTTGCAGAAGGGCAAAGCAGAAGGGCAGATGGTCTATGATTTATATAAGATATCAAGTGGTGTGTTGAAGCACTTCAGTGGATGGTAGAGATTTTATCCCTCCAGTTCTTCAGTTTGAAGAAGGCAAAAAACAGTGATTGCTTTCTGATGCATGCACACATTATAGTCAGCAAGCTAGTTGGCATCTTAGGCAATAGGTGAACATTTTCTTTATACTCTGCTTCAGTCCAGAATTCTTAGTCCCATTGAAGATATGTTAGTTTGGGACATTTAGCAAGAAGTATATACTCCTAAGTCCACCCATTTAAAAGTAGACCATTAATTTATAAAAGATTTGGTGAGCCTTTTATAAAAACATAGAAATCCTCTTAATATGTATCTATATTCACATACTGTAAATGTAAAAAAGGCAGGACGATTTAAAAAAAAGCAAACATACATAAAAATGAGTGGCTTCCCATAGATACATATGTATATATGTAGTGCTCTTTTATGAGTGTTGACATATATACAGGGCCACTTATGTATGTGTATGTAGTTAATTATAGAAATATGCACACACAAGAGTGATGAAGAAAGAAGTCGTCCCCAGAAAACCAAACTTTCTCCCGAGGAAGTAGATTTATGACTCAGAGAAGTGAGCAAATCTCAATCATCACACACTCTTGAAAACCAGGCACAAAAAGTATAAATGCCAATGAGTAAAAATGTGGAGCCATTATAAAATATGGTATATACACATACTTTAAAGGACTGCCCAGTACATGTCTAGACCATGTCTCTCTCCCCTATGCATCTAACTGCTACTATTACTACTTACCATTTGTATAGTGCTACAAGGCATACACAGCACTGTACATATAGATGTAAGAGAGAGTCCTTGCTTATTAGAGATTTGAATCTAATGAAGACAAACAATATCACAAAACTAGGGACTAGAGTAAGGTAAGATACACATATATGGTGACCAACAGAGTGACGGGCTGCAGGATCCAAAAGCAGCCTCAAAGAGGTGGTTTTTAGCCTAGAGAAGGAGCATGACATACTAACTCAGGTAGTTTGCTCCAAGCATATGGAGCAGTTAGGTGAAAGGAACAAAGTGTGGAGTTGGCAGTGGCAGAGATAAAAACAGATCCTCCAGAAGAGCAGAGTTCCTGAAGAGGGGTGTAGGGTAAAATAAGAGAGGAAAGGTAATGAGGAGCCACAGAATGAATGCACTTATAAGTTATTAGAAGTTGGAAATGGAGGCAGAAATGGATAGGCAGCTAGCGAGGTGACTTGAGAAGAGGGGTTACATGAGGATTGTGACAGTGGGGGAAGATATGTCACGCAGATGAGTTTTAAACAGATTAAAGGGGAGAGAGATCATTCAGAAGGAGACCAGCGAGGAGCAGGTTGCAATAGTCAAGACAGGAGGCGACTAGAGAGTGGATTAGGGTCTTAGTAGTATGTTCAGAAAGGAAGGGTACATTTTGTGTTACCAAATACATATAAGTAGCGCTTTTCTAAAATCATCACATACACACATATGCATTTTCAGATGTTTAAATCTGCCTTCTATATGTGGAATGGTGCCTTAAGTTTCTAAAATTGCCTCCATAACCTATATGCATGATGGAAAAGGGACATAACGCGAAAGAAAATGATCACATTTTCACAGTAGCTAAAGTTCACCGAAGATTGTGATAGGGAAGGGCATGCAAATTGCCTAGAGTAACTAAGGCAACTGTATATCAAAATACCTCAGTGAACTGATGACACAAATGAAATCAATAAACCCAAAAGTCATCAGTGATTATAGCCCCTGCTAGCCAAGCTAAGCATTTTTGTATAGATGAATTTGTCGGGCTAAATGGACAAGAACAGTGATAGGAAAAACCCCTGCTCAAAGGTTCGCAAAGCCCTTTTTATTTAAATTTTTCATGCTCATCAAAAGTGTTTGAAAAAAAGAACTCAGGAGTTGAACCAGTGACCTAAGGACCTGTGAGCAGGAGGTTTTCCTCTCACTGTTCTTGTCCATTTAGCCCAACAAATTCATCTATACAAAAATGCTTAGATTGGCTAGCAGGGGCTATAATCACTGATGACCTTTGAGTTTATAGAGTAGCTAAGGAGCAAAATATCCCAAGTGTGGAAGACTAAGGGGTATGTTTACTAAACCCTCTTAACGTGCGCGCTGCGTTAGTCTGCAGGGTGCCATAAAAGGAGTGGGCGGTCCAGTCAAAAGTAGCAAAACGGGATTAGCGTGCGTGCTCTTGTGCGCCACGCACATTAGCACACGAGAAACACATGCGGAAAGCATAAGCAGGCGCGCTGATGTACAAACAGAGGAACAGGGCTGCAGTACAATGGTGAAGACACTGACAGATGGTTCAGGGGTCATGGGTTCAATCCTCCACTATACCCAATGAATAAGGCTGGCTGAGGCACTACCATTTATGTGTAATATTGCATTATGAGGCTTTTTAATTTTATTTTAATTACTGCTGCTAGCAAACACACTCTCAAAGCGCTGTAACATAATGTGCTGCATAAGGCACCCCATAAGGTACCCCAGAGGGCACATTTTAAAGTGCACTGTCTGCCATGGCACCCTACAATGTTGCTTAAAGGGTGGCCTATAGGGCGCCATATAGGGTGCCCTATGAGGCACAGCAAGGTCATATCACTGTTTTTGATGGCAGCACTGTGCATTTAAACGCATGGAAATCTTAAGTAGGTGCGCTGACATGCAAGGAGGAACAGCAGTGTAGCACAATGGTTAAGGCACTGACTGATAATACAGGGGTCATGAGTTCAATCCCCAGTGTGCCTAATACTTAAGGCTGGCTGAGGCATCAGCTTTGACATGTAAGTATTGTTTCCTGCAGCACTTTATTTGTATCTTATTAATTGCTGCCAGCAAACACACCCTCACGTGCTGTAACCTAAGGTGCCGCATAAGGCACCCTATAAAGCACTCCATAGGGCACATTATAAAGTGCACTGTCCGCCACGGCACCCTATAATGTCC
The DNA here is from genome assembly GCA_033557465.1 of Ichthyophis bannanicus. Classification (NCBI taxonomy): domain Eukaryota; kingdom Metazoa; phylum Chordata; class Amphibia; order Gymnophiona; family Ichthyophiidae; genus Ichthyophis; species Ichthyophis bannanicus. Next base: position 453,577,446 of record CM066035.1, read on the forward strand.
CTTATAGGGCACCCTATAAGTCGCTCCATAGGATACCGTATAGTGCACCTTATATGGACAGTAACCATAAGGTGCCCTATAGGGTGCCCTATAAAGCGCCCTCTGAGGCACCTTATGGGTACAGTACGCTGAGGGTGGTTTTGCTGGCAGCACAAATGTACATTAAAAATAGATAATGCTTTGGACAGCCCTATCAAATAACCCCACTGTGGGTTTGAACCCATAACCTCTGGCTTCACAGGCAGTGAAGTAACCAGTGGGCTACAGCTGCAGAAGGACTACATGTCACCACACAAACAGTCTGCTGTGGTCACCAGGATAGGGTTAGCCCACCCATACCCATGATGCACTGCACATGCAAATCAGCCATCTACAGATGAACACAAGATGAGGTATGCACCCCCACAGCACCTCGGCCTGGTAGGGGGAACTGACCATGTGTGTTACTGGCACAGAGTAGCTACACACCGTCACATTGTGCAGGTACTGTGCTCACCCTGAGGGTGCAGTGGGGCGCCCAGCACCAGGTCCACAGCACCTTCCATGGCAGAAATAGACCATGCTGTAGGTCCTCAGCAGTGCTAGTGTGTGAGATAGGTAGTTCCTGCAGACACATTTTAGATACATCTGTATTTCTCAGTCGGGTTTGACCCTTATGGACCCATAGGCAGATTATGTACCACCACCCAACCCACTCTCTGGGGCTGTGAGTGGGAAACAGGATCTCCCACCAACAGGTCCACATTTTATGTCCCTGCAATGGCAGCAGTAGAGTGGACCACCAACCGCAGTCCTGCTGGGGAACATACACCCTACAGGGCAGTCAATGCAGCTCTGTACACATCTATAAAGCAATAGCAGACAGACATTAGGCCCAGAAATACTCAGCTGCACCCCACCACAATCTGATATTCTCCTGCAGCCACTGCACCCTGCAAGGTGTTCCACTAAGACACATACTAGCTGCAGACAGTCTGATAGCTAGTCCATAGAGCATGTTCCTGGAGGAGATGCATGCACCCAGAACTGGGATGTCAGCATACACACCAAGCAGATAAGTCAGTGATTGGGCCCCAAAAGGGAACCCATAAATATCACATGAGAAAAATACTATACAGCACTATGGGGGAGCCTAGCCATGCCATGGTCACTGTTCAGTCAGGGTGAGAGTGATCTCCCAGCAGAACATGCTGTGGCCACCCTGTCCGTGCAGGTGGTGGCCGGGCACAAGAATATCCCAGCCAGTGCCCTATGCCCTGTGCAGATGCATCCTGGCCAGGCCACCCTGTCCGGGATATACGCATGGTACCTTGCTCCTCATTATGCACATTGGCAGGCCAATACTGGCAACAGTGCTGGCAGTGTGGGCTGTGGAGGGTGTTTGCAGCCACCACACAATGGATAGACCGACACACACTCCCACACCTATGCCAGCATTGTGGTACTATAGAGGTGTTTAGCATCCCTGGCCACCACACCAGTCCTGGGCACAGTGCAGGCATGGATATGGTACACAATACTGGTGGGGGTCACTCCCCAGGGTGGTAAACACTGTCAGAGACCAGACCTGAAGCACATGCCACAGACATCAGAAAGGTTGCTATGATGGAGCTCAATCAGCAAACTGTGCTTAACGTAGGAATTGCTATCTGCCAGTAATCATAGCAACCTTTTGATAGCTGTGTACCGTATTCCCAGGTGTAGGGTGGCATTGCTAAGGTATGCAAGTGCTAGTATTGGGAGATGCACGCAGGGACCAATGTCCTGCCTCTCCAGGGGGCATTGGCTAATGGAGCCTGTGGGTGTGGGTGTGTCTGCCCCTGTTGGCTGCTGCTTTACGGCAGAGGTTCCCAACTCCAGTCCTGGTGTGCCAAACACTGTTTGGGTTTTCATGCTGTCCCTCATGAATATGCATGAGATACATCTGCATACCATGGGGGTGGTGCATAGACATGCAGCACAGCCGTGTTTATTACAGGCAGCATGGAACCTGAATGGTGTTTGGCCCTCCAAGACTGCATTTGGGAGAATCTGCTCTAGGTAATGTGCATGTTTATGGTGTCTGTGCTCTGTAGGGTAAAATGTAGGTTTATTGGGCATGTTTCTGTTATCTGCAATAAAGGTTCTGTCTGTATTAGTACGTTGTAATAGTGGGTAAAATATGGGGACTGGGTTGGCAGGCATCATAGCTGGGACTTGAACCTGTGACCTTCTGCCTCCAAACACACTGGTTGTGTGCACTGCACCACCGTGTTGCCACAGAGACAGTGCATTCCCTGGTGATACCATGACTGTTTGTCCGGCAGGGCCTGTCTGTTGCAGTGCATGGCACCCACCTACACAGGGCTAGGCCATGGTCTGCTCTGGGCAGCTGCCACTGCCCCCTTCCACCACCAGTACCCCTCTGCCACCATGCTGACATGCCCTTCTGCTGGTGGTGCTGGTGGTGTGCAGTATCAAGCCATCCAGTGTGCAGGTTGGAGGCTGCCTATGGTGCGTGTTCTGGGGTAGGGGAGCCTGCATAGGCGTCCACGCTTCCCCCCAACACCGCCTGCCAATGTTCTGTGCCCTTGGGGGTACCTGCTGGGTACTATCCCCTGTGACACTGTGATAAACACTCTCGTGCCCATGTTTATTTATTTATTTAAAGTTTCTTTTTTTTTTCTTTTCTTTTTTTTTTCAATTTTTTTTTTTTTTTATTATTTGAAGTTTCTTATATACCGCGCTATTCATCATCAGCGCGGTTTACATAGAACAAAACAATCTCAGTACATTTTTAACACGTATGAGTTACAGATAACAGGGCAAAAAACTTGGTTAACAAGGGCAACTATCTACAATACCATAACGATTGACTATTTGCATAAAATCAACTAACAGAGAATAGAGTGTACAGATGTAATTACATCAACATTTCTTAGTTCAAGGGTGTATGTCTTGTGGAGTGTTTATGCTTATGGCTATGAGTCTGTCTTTTGATATATTAGATAGCATTATGTTGGGCCCTCATCAGTTGCTGTCTGGCTTCTGTTCAGTTTCAGCATTCCTAAGTGCCACCTAGGCATCTGTCTAGTCCGCACTGTGCCCCAGCTGCACCACAGCATGTGCCGCCTGCAGCCCTCTCTATCCCCTTTCCCAGCATCTGTACAGTTGCCCATTCCGACATGCTCGCCCTGCTGTTGTGGAACATGTGCATGCCATAGGTAACCTGTCCAATGGAGAGGGAAACCCTGATCAGTGCTATTTCACTGTGGGATCATTCACCTTGTATGGGGACGGAGCGTAGACCCTTCCAAAATTCATATTTATTTTTTGGGGCTTTATTAGGAGTGTTTTTTTATGTTTCCCATTACTATCACTATTGCCCAGCTTGATTATGATTTTTTTTTATTTTGTTGGGGTCATTTCAATGTTTATTTGCACTTTTGTTCCGTGCACATGTACCACACTTATCACTTTTTTATAGGTTTCCCTGATTTTGCTGTACATTGCTGACAGAAATGGTTTCTTTTCCCTTTAAATCAGCTCTAACGCGAGGTTTTCACTTGCGTTAGTTTTGGCCTCGGATTTCACATCGTTAGTGTGTGGGGAGCCTCTCCCCCCCCCCGTCTCTCTACCCATTTACCCCTTCTCTCCGCCCCTGGGGAGCCTTCCTCCACCCTCCGGGAGCCTTTCCCCGCCTTCAGCGCTCATTTGCGCCGCTGCGCGCGTGAGCGCGCACTAAGGCACATTTGTGCCCCATAAAGCGTCATTAGCGCGCGCTAAGGTACCTTAGCGCGCGCTAATTGCACAGCGCGCATGTTAAGAAGGTTTAGTAAACATACCCCTAAGGGGCTCTTATACAAAAATGTGGTTAAAATTTGCATTTTTAACCCATTAATTGCAAATCTTTCTGCACGATATCTGCAGAACCTATGTGGCAGTCCTTGAGAGTGTGTCCTGGATCTTCCCATATAGTTACCACAGGATTTTTTTTCTTTTTTACTGTGCATTAAGGGGGGTAATTTAATAAGGAACTGCTTATTTTTAAGTACCGACAATGTGCTGAAATGTTGGTGTTTTAGTCAATTACATGTATGTACTTTCATACTTGCAAAAAGTAGGTGCAGCAATTTACACCAGCTCTAGGGATGGTATAAGTCATTGTGCCTTCAGGCATGTTCTCTGCCACTTATGCTTCTTATTGAGGTAGTGTTAGGTGCAAAAGAGTTACCATAAGCTAACTTCGAAATGCTAAGTGTCAAGCCAGCGCTGTAATCATCACAGTTGGCATTAGGGACCGCTCTTTCTTTAGGCAGGGTGAGGCGGCCACTTTAGGCTGTAAATATTTTGAAACAGCAAAAAATGTCCCCAAAAGATGCCCGTGGTGGCCACTTCACCCTGTTATTAAAAAAAAAAGTCATCATGCATCTCCCCCAGCTTCCATTGCTTAGGGGCTGTGGAAGCATACCGCAAGCAAAATAAAAAATGAAACATGCAGGGTTACAGACAAAGTCCTTGTGACTCCTGTATGCTGTGAAGGCCTTCTTGGCCCCAATGCTTTCTAACACATACTTTTCACATAAGAGGCGTCAAGGCTGGGAGGGCCTTTGAAGCATGCTGGAGTCGTAGACTCTCACACCTTTTGTCTTTTCCATCACCACTACTGCTACTGCTGCAGATGTTGAGAGATGACATGGCAGTGGTAGGCCCGGGGAAATGAGATAAGAGATGGTGTGCATAAGGTAATGGATATAGGGAGATGAAGAACAGATGCTGGACAAAGTGTGGGTGGGGTGGAGGAGAAATGCTGGATATGAGGTAAGAGTGAAAAGGGCAAATGCTGGATATAGTGCAGGTTGTATCAGGGGCAACAGAATGACTATATGATTGTGCAGTCCAAGATCCATTCCAAGCTCCGCCTTAACTCTGCCTTAACCACTTCCCTAACCACCCGCAGCCTTCCCCTTCTGTCCTGCCCACGGGATCGCATCTCCTGCGGGCAAAAGAGAAGACAGCAGCTGCCATCGCATCAATCTCCTTCTGTCTGCCCACAGGAGAACAGATCCCCATGGGCAGACAGGAGTCTTTGCCGTGATCATGGCCATTCCCTTCTCTTCTGCCTCTGGAAGATGGAACCCCCATGAGCAGACAACCTTTTTTGAGGCCACGATTGCAGCCTTCCCCTCCTGTTGTGCCCGCAGGGATCTGATCTTCCACAGCTGCTCACCTCTGCCCACAGGAGATGGGATTCTTGCAAGCAGAACAGAAGGCGAAGGCTGCAATACAGGTTGCAGCTGGTGAGCAAAATTTTAATGGAATAGAAAATAAATGGAAGAAAGCTGAAATGAAAAGATCAAAATCAGAGATGAAAGGAAGTAAAGAAGACAGGAAGAAAGAGAAATGGCAGATGGACTGAAGGCTGTAGAAATCAAGATAAAAGTCCATAGAAAGCAGAAAACAGAGACAGGTATCAACACAATTAGAGAACAAAATGACCAGACAAGAAAGGTAGAAAAAGTAATCTTATTTTCAATTTAATGATTGCAGTGGCGTAGCGTGAGTTGTCAGCACCCGGGGCAAGGCAAGTAATTTGCGCCCCCTAACCCGTGGATTTTAGCACTCGAGTCTCTTCCACTAGATTAGTTAAAGAAACCCTTACCCCCTAAGCACATGTATTGTTTGTTATGAAAATACTGATGTAATTAAAGTAAAATGCATCTAAATACAAGTTTATTTTCAAACACTTTATTGAGTGCGAACATGCATTACACATTCTCCACATTTTCAGCAGGTCTATGAATACAAATCTACAAATGTAGTAACCTAGCATGGGCCATGCTATTATATGTCGTCTCACAACCATCGTAAACGACAAAAAATATCAAGAACAAAAACTAAACATCAAAATGGAACCATACCCTGGAGATGATCCAAGACTGGGCTAGATGGAGCCAACTTCCTCAATCCTGTACCTCTAATTGTAATTCTTTAATAGAAGTGCAAGATATCAATCTGTATATAATATACAGATTAATTTAAATCCGCCTGCTTTTAATTAGCGCAAATTTTTCAACAACGGAATTGAAATCTACATTAAAGTCTCTCTCAATGGACAGTATTGCTAGATTACTCAGTCTTTCTTGGCTCATTGTAGATCTCTGATATGTTTTAATTAGTTTAAGTTTTGAGAAACTTCTTTCACAACTCGCTGTAGAAACAGTGATAGTAAGAAAGATTCTTAATGTGACAACAAAGTTAGTTAAACTTTCTTGCAGCTTCCACTTATACACCCAGCGAAGCAAATCTAAAGCTGACCAGTTTGCAACCTGCTCATCAGGACTGACCTCCTTATACAAGATAATGTGGTGCCGAAGTCGAGTTATTTCGGTGAGCATAGATGCAGCATTCAATTCTGTGTACTGAGCACACGTGTGCTGAATTTGTTTCTTAATAAAATCATCTTTTCCAGTATCCAACAATGTTTGGATTTGCAAAAAAGCAAATCGCTGGTGCAGCGTATTCATCTGCGTAGTACGTTTTTTAATTTCTGCCTGAAGCTGATCAATTGCTTCCAGTTGTTCTCTGCTTGTTTCCTGTATTAAGGTCAAGCCAGCATCGCAACTGTTCTCACCATCCATCTTCTTGCGTCTTCCAACTCTTCTCTCTGTAGGTATGCAATAGGTTTTGCATACCTGCAGAGCTTTCTCAGTTGCCTTTGACACTAGACTATCACGTTTTTCATGACAAAATAAAGCCAATGCTTTTAACTTTTGCACGCATTGATCAAGCGCAAGTCCTTCTTGCTGCAGGTAGATCTGATTATCATTTACTTCGGTTAGTACTGGGTTCCAAAAATGCAAGAAAGAGAAAAAAACATATGTCATTATGCAAACTAAAAGACTTCCTGCATCACCCCTGGTTTCAGAGGTTTCTTCCGGCCCATCTCTCAACGCTTCCAAAGCATCTATTATTTTCTCAGTGTGTTCAGCAAGTACGCATACAGCTTCATGCGTTGAACTCCATCTTGTGTTACACGATCGCTTTACACGAATTGGTACATGTTTCTTAAGGATATCCCACCTGTGGGTGGAGCTTGAGAAAAATGAATACACCTTTTCCACAAGTGCCAAAGAAAGTAACAGACTTTGTCCCAACACCAACTGCATGCATCCCAGCAAGATTGAGCGAGTGATTGTTACATGGCACAAACATTGCTTTGGTATTCATATCCAAAATATGTTTTTGTACACCACTAATGTGTCCAGCCATAGTCGCAGCATTGTCGTATCCCTGGCCGTAGCAATGCTCTAGTTTAAGGCCATCAGCTTGCAACTTGTCACAAATTTGTTTTGTAATGACATCAACTGATTTCCCATATAACTGAATAAAGTCAATGAAAGACTCTGTCACATGGACTCCTGAATCTTCAATATGCACATATCGAATCACTTGGGACATTTGGTCAGTGTGTGAAATATCAGGAGTGCTATCAAACATTATAGCAAAATACTTGGCCTTTATGATATTTTGAAAGATGACTGTTCGAATGTGATCGCCGAGCAGGCTAATAAACTCATTCTGGCTCTGTGGAGAGAGATAGGACACAATGTAACCATCTGTGCGTTGTACTCTGTGAAGATGTTGTTTGGCAACTGGGTCATATTTGGCAAGTAACTTGAAAGTTTCTAAGAAATTTCCACAGTTACCATCTGTATTTAAATCTTCAGAGTGACCACGTAAGGGTAAGGTTTGCCTGGCTAGATACAGAACACAATCAAGTATTCTGACTAAGATTGCCTTCCATTTTTCAAATGACCTCTGTTGTGCAAGCTGGGCAGCAGCATCAATAGTCTCCTGTTTATGCAGCCGCATTTCTAATTCTTTCCATATTGTAAATGCACTCAAGTGATATGAACTGCGCTCATGCTCTAGTAATCTAGGGCTTAACTTTCTCCATGCATTAAATCCACTTGACTTTCCAAATGAACTTTTCCCTTTAGCCTTCTGAAAAAGCATGCAAGGAAAGCAATATGCAGCATTGTTTACAGGAGAAAACACCAACCATGTCCTTAATATAGTCTCACCATTCTCCAAATGTATGTAGAACCAATCCTTGGAAAATGACCTGCCATTACTGTCTCTTGGAAACCATGCATCCTTATTCTGCAGTTCCTCTGTCCCTCGCCTGACAAGTTCAGTTTTCAAGGTTTCATCCATGGTTTCAGGCCAATAGCCAATATCAGTATAAACTTTTTGGTCAATATTTTCTGGCAGATTCGGCTGAGTATAAACATCCTTAGATGAAACTGTCTCTGCTTCTAATGCAGGAACAGGGATGTCTACCGACACAGGATCAGGATTATGAGTCTCCTGTGGTGCTGCTGATGGTCCTGCTGTAATTTCAGCAGTACTCACCAAAAACCGGTGAAAGCTTCCAGCTAACTTAGCTTGTTGCTCTGTCTCTATCTTTCTCCTTTTCCTGCCTTGTGCACCAGATTCTTTTTTGTATGGCATGATATAGGTGTAGTATTCTGTTAAAATTCTAAAAAAAGAAAAAAAAGAAAATCACTTTCTTGCCTTGCTGCACTTTTAGCACCCCTTCATTGTATAACCATTTCTTTACTCTTAACATAATGTTTATTCACCTTCATGCCTATTGCCTTACTCTTTCAGCAAAAAAAATAAATAAATTAAAGGTTGCTAGACCCACTGGCTTACATCAACTTATGTTGAGCTGGAGCAGCTACATATGGATCGAAATCTGTCTTGTCACTGTTGAACCAACCAAACTTCAATCCATCTGGTCAGCTCAACATGCCAGTTTTGACCTGCAGACCGGGAACATCCCAAAGGAACTTCAGTTTTGGCGATGCTCTGCTAGCACTACACAGCCAGCCCACTGAGCTCAGTACTACTCCAGTCAGTCCTGACTCCTGTCACTCGTGACTCCTACCTTTTTATTCACCGGCTGTCCGGACCCGATCACAGCAGTCAGCAGGCTAGGTTTTCTCCTCCAGGTCCTCCTAGGTTTTCCTCCTGCAGCGTCTGTCACCACTGGCTCCCTTCCCTCTCTCCTCTCTGGCCTGTGTCACCTGCCGCCACTGCCAGCTTCTTCTTGCTGCTGCCTGGGCTGGTCTGGTGTGGTTCTCTCCCGCGATCAGCGCTGCACTGTCCCTCCCCCAGATAGTCCCTCGCTCTCTCTTCGCACCCACCGCACCGCACGCCTGGCACCCCCCCCCCCCCTCCACAGTGGGCGGCGACCCGGCGGCTCGGATCGGATTCGCACAGCCAGCACTGCAGAGAGCTGCGAGTGCGAGCGCGCCCCCCCATGTTGCGCCCGGTGCGGCCGGCCCCCCCTGCACCCCCCACGCTACGCCTCTGAATGATTGGGATATGCCAGTCTCGAGAATTAAGATATCCTGTCTTTATATTTTGCACAGTACAGGGGCATCTACATGTATGCACAACACGCATTGTGTGGCTTCTTGGGTTTCGGTTAAATTGTTGTATACATATTTCTCTTTTTAATTTGTACTCACTTATTCTGGGATCTGTCTGTGTTGTGCATTTGTGATTGAAGCATTTGTGATTGAAGCCAGGCGTTCTGGATTGTGATTGAAGGACAGCGTTTCTGTTTTGGGATCTATGCTCTATCCAGCTTATTCAGTTTTCTGTTTAGGTGTATGGATATTCTAGGGCCCACTGCAAAAAGTGCAAATCATAGCAGTTTGCAGGACCAAAATAAAATTAGCTAGAATAATGTAATTTTGGTGTTATAAACTGCACTGTGATTCTAACTTTCTCTTTCTGTTCCTTGGCATGCAAGCGCCTTGCATCTCCCTTGTTTTTTGCAGAATATATATTTTGTTTTAATACCAAGCCTGTCCCATATGCAGTCAGGCATCAGTATGTTTTATATTAGATTCCTAGACTACATAATTAAACTACTACAATCTTTGCTGTATACAGTAGACATCACTGCAAAGCTTTTTTTTTCTCATATATTTGGAAATATGTTGATTTCTTTTTCTTGGGACAGTCTTCTAACCGGTGTTTTGAGTAAGGGAACCCCCTGCTCCCTGACTAGAGTTCTGTCTGGCAAGGTTGACCCAACCATTAGACAAGACTAGGCGGCCACTAGGGCAGTAGCTTCTGAGAGGCAACCGTCAAATCAAAATGATGAACCTGACAGCCTCTCCAACTCAAAGAGCCAACAGCATGTACATTTACCTGCAGGGAGAGTAGGCCCATATACTTTCCATATAAAACAAACTTTAATATTTAAAAGTATGTTGTCCAATTATGCATTTTTTCAGCATTGTGGTGGGAGGGTTGGGGTTATAATGATCACGATTACAGAATTATCAAAATCTTGGGCAGAAAGGTAGCATAAGCCTGGAATTTTGCTTAGGGTTTCAAATATTTTTGCATCATCCCTTGTGCTGGAGGGGTGGGAAGCACCAGCTCATCTCTTGCCTTAGGCCTTGAGCTATCCCTGGTTACAGGACCATACCTAGCCCTGTGCGAGCGGTGCGGCTGCACAGGGTGCAAAGGCTTAAGGGCGCATTTCAGCTGTCTGCCGTTGCCTGCCGCCGCCACTTTTTCTTCTCTCAGCGGTGGCAGGAAATGGAAGACAACTGAAATGTGCCCCTTAAGTCTTCTCACAGCACGCTAAACAGATCTGGGATATGTCAGTCTCGAGAATTCAGATAGTCTGTCTTCATATTTTGCACAATAATTCACTCTTATATAATCAGCAAGTGATTTTATTTTTAAATGAATTAAAAAAATTAATAGCAGCAATGATTTTAGTGTATCACAGAAGAAACTTAATATTGGAAAAAACACAGGCTTTAGTTAACATTAACCATGAAATTTATTTATTTATTTATTTATTTAACAGGGTTGTTTGGTTGTTTGTTTTTATACTGCCTTATGTGGGAATCAAGGCAGTTTACAAGGAACAGGAAATCGACAGGTTTACATAGAACTTTGAGATATGTAACAGCAATAACGTATTAACAGTTACAACTTATATGCAGCAACTTCTATACAGAGGAGGGGGGTGGGAGGAGTGCAGGGAAAGACATGTTAGTGTGTCCAAAGGTTGGTGTAGGAGACAGCAATGTTCAGGTGTTGAAGTGTTCCTTGAATAGTAGTGTTTTGAGGTCTTTGTAAAAGTTCTTTAGTTCCTGGGTTTCCCTGAGATTGCTGGGGAGTTCATTCCGCAGGTCAGGTGCGTAAGTGGAGAAGGCTCTATTGCGAGTGTTCTGGTTTATGCGTGCTGTTTCTGCCAGTAGGTCGAGGAAGTTTGCATTACACTTTTGCCTTGTTCTGCTGGTAGTTAATATGCAGATGAGAGATTCTAGATATGTTGAAGATTGTTCATGTAAAGGTCAATTCCGTACTGTCCATCCCCCCCCCCCTTCCCCATACGGATGATCAGAAACAGGGCATACAGAGGTAGACCTGATTCTGATCCTACAGGGGCTAGACGTGACCATGGGATCAGAATCGAGTCTATGGCCTGGACGCGCAGGCTGGTCCCCGATTCTGATCGGCCACAGCTAACTCAACCAGGCTCCTCAATATAGATGCAGTGCCATGGCGTCCCGTCACCATGGCACCGCGGCTCCATTCAGAAGCCACGATTCCTGGCCTCAGAAACTAATCTTCGTTCCGCACAGCCCAACCCCTGCTATGGCCTCCCATGGCCAGGGTTGGGCTGCGGGGAACCCTCTGCACCCCCTCACCCTCCTTACGGGGCCTGGCTGCATTGTTTGGCTCCATCCAGGGGGACTTATTTTTCCTCCGAGGTGCACTTAAGCCAAATGAACTTAACATGTGGTAAGGGGCGTTTCCATTTGGTAAGTGCAGAAAACGTATTGGGAATGCATCTGACAGTTACCATATGATTTTTGCATTTACTGCCTGTTGAGTTTTGCTCCTAATGTGTAGTAAGTGCAAACGATTTGCTGCACTTTAGTAAAATGACCCTTAAGCTGTAAGTCCTCAAGGGGGTAGGAAAATGCCTACTGAATCTGAATATAACTCACCTTGAGCTACTCCTGAAAAAGGCATGAGCTAAATGCCATACCCCCTTCTCCTTTCCCATTCCCTTCATAACCACAAATGTTTGATATTTTCAGCTATCTACTCATCGTGACCTGAACAAAGTGACTTGCTTAAAGGTTTTGGAGATGATATTCAGTGGCAGCAGCCAGCCCAAGTAAAGTGGCTGCCATTGCCATTTTAAAGTAGACCTGGATATTCAATGCCAAAGTCATATCCAGCTACGAGCAATGAATATTCAATATGCCTGGACAGCATTTAGCAAACTAAGCAGTGGTGACAGTCAGCCACTGTCTGGTTAGCTAAACCCACTTAAGTTAGGCCAACCTTTTGTGTGGCTAACTTTAGTCAGTTTCAATTAATCATCCAGTTGCTCAATATCACCATGGTTAACTGGGGCGCCATCACCAGAATGCCTAGATCAGTGGTTCTCAACCTCACTCTGAGGAGAAGGATGTTACCAGTGGTGTGCCCCAGGGATCTGTCCTTGGTCCGATTCTTTTTAACATCTTTGTTAGTGATATAGCGGAAGGGCTGTCGGGTAAGGTTTGCCTCTTTGCGGATGATACCAAAATCTGCAATAGAGTAGACACCCAGGAAGGTGTAGATAACATGAGGAGGGATCTAGCTAAGCTTGAAGAATGGTCTAGAATTTGGCAACTGGGATTTAATGTTAAAAAATGTAAGGTCATGCATTTGGGCTGCAGCAATCCAAAGAAGCAATACAGTATAGGAGGTGAAGTACTTTTGTCCACTAAAGAAGAGCGGGACCTAGGCGTAGTTGTGTCCGATGATCTTAAAGTAGCTAAACAGGTAGAAAAGGCAACGGCAAAACTTAGAAGGATGCTTGGGTGCATACGGAGAGGAATGGCTAGCAGAAAAAAGGAGGTGATAATGCCTCTGTATAAGTCTTTGGTGCGACCTCATTTGGAGTATGGTGTGCAATTCTGGAGACCGCACCTTCAAAAGGATGTGAACAGGATGGAGTCGGTGCAGAGGGTTGCTACTAAGATGATTAGTGGTCTTCATTATAAAGCATATGAGGACAGACTTAAGGATCTTAATATGTACACCTTAGAGGAAAGGCGGGATAGAGGTGATATGATTGAGATGTTTAAATACCTCCGTGGCATAAATGTTCAGGGAGAGAGCCTCTTTCAATTGAAAGCAAGTTCTGCGATGAGGGGACATGGGATGAGGGTGAAGGGAGATAGATTCAGGAGTGATATGCGGAAATATTTCTTTACGGAAAGAGTAGTGGATCCGTGGAATAGTCTCCCAGTGGAGGTGGTAGAGATGAGGACAGTAACTGAATTCAAAAAAGCATGGGACCAACACAGAGGATCTCTAAAGGTAAAAAGTGGACTGTTGTAGTTGTTGTTATGGAAGGACAGACTAGATGGGCCTTGTGGTCTTTTTCTGTCATCATGTTTCTATGTTTCTATGTTTTTTATACCGTGACCTCTTTTACCATTGGTCAACTTTGCATTATGTTTTTATTTATAAAATTTACTTATTTAAACCACAATAATTAATCCCAATAACAAGTACAATATGAAATACAATTATTTTTTCTACCTTTGTTGTCTGACCAATTTATTCTATGATCATGCTGGTCCCGATCTGAGGCTTCTGCTTTCCTGTCTTCTCTTAGCTCTCTTTCTGTGGTCTATGGTCCATCTGCCATTTCTTATCTCTTCTTTCGTTTTCTTCACTTCTTTCCATCAGCCTATTTCCAGTCCCAGTAACCCTCACCAGTATCAAGCCCTTTCCAGTCCTCACTCCCAGTACCTTCCAATGTCAACTTGCATTCCCATTACTGCCACTGGTGTCCATTCCCTTCCAGTCCCCCTCCTTCCCCACTGACCAGTCCCTTCTAGTACAAACTAGAAGGCTACTGCATGCATCCACCACCCTGCATCTATTCCCTTTCACTTTTATCTTATGACCTCTCATTACAGAGTTTTCTTTCAACTTGAAGAGACCACCTCCTGTGCATTTATTCCATGGAGGGATTTAAATGCCTTTATCATATCACTTCTCTACCGTTTTTCCTCAAAAATATACATATTGAGATCTTAGTCTATCCCCATATGTCTTCCTCCTACTCCTATGATGATGAATCATTTATACAAATTTGGAATTCTATTTTAAATAAATGTTCACTAGATTTAATGATTCTTCTTATCCGTACTTCCAAGAAAAGGACTGAACATTATGTCCAAGAAATTGATGGTAAGGTCAACGCTCTCAAAACTAGTGATGACAGATTTGACAGACTTTTTGCAGATTATAAGAAAAATTTAGAATATTATAAAAAAAATGATTAAAGACAAGAAACTGTCTAAATTTTGGAGGGATAAAGACGATTATCGCTTTTGCTATGTTTACACTTGGAGTAGGAGGAAGGGACAATTTGATGATTTTCACTGCAGGAACAGAAGTAATTTTCAATATAGGCCACATCAAGAAGATTCTTGTGATACACCTCATGATACTCCTGATGTCGGTCCTGCTAGGAAGAGAATTAGGAGTCAACCTGACCAGCCTTTTGACTCCTCTGCTCCTTTATTTTTGTCTGATCGCTCTTCTTCACATGATTTTTTCCATGGATAAGCTCTGGAAAGGAGGAGGGAAGGGGCCCCACAAACCCATACAAGCAGACAGGGACACCCACAAACCACGGGACAGAGGTCAGAACCTGACTCAAGAACCTCACAGGTTAGAATATCAATCCCACTACCCAGGCCAGGTCAGGGGGAGAGGACGGAGATGGCAAGAATGGACCCACCACATTTTATACAGAGAATAGCTAGTAATGTGATTAATCTTTCAAACATACCTTTAACTCCCATTCAAATGGATGTCTTAGAGAAGGGTTTGTCTTTTGTTCCCACCACTCACTACGATTCTTTTAACACTGGGTTTGACCTTTTTAAGTTCATTAGGAAATTAAAAATCAAAGAGGTTTTTGCAAATATTCAGTCCTCCAACACTGATCCATTTATTATCCATGGGAGTTCTTCTTGCCTCCCTCCCAATAGCACTAATTCAGCTATTGATATATTTGAGAGGGCAGTTTTGAAGGGCATTAAGGACCTGGAGAAGAAGCCCTGCCACACTTTCTATAATACAACTTCCAAATAGTGTCAGGCCATCAGAGAATTAAAAACAGATTTTAGACGTCATTAATCTGGCAGACAAAGGTGGGACCATTGTTGTTATGAATAGGAAAGACTATGTGACAGAGATCCAGCAACAGTTACAGGACAAGACATTTTACAAAAGGTTAGATCAGGACCCTACTTCCTTTCTTAAACAGAAGCTTGACTCTTTCATCCATATAGGAATTGAAGCAAGCTATTTGACCAAAAAAGAAAAGAGATTCCTTACAGTCACATATCCTGTTGTCCCTACCATGTACATTCTTCCAAAAATTCATCATAAATCATTATATAATCCACCTGGTCACCCAATTATGTCTGCTATTGGGTCACTATTCGGATCAGTATCCAAATTTCTAGATGTCATATTACAGCCATTTGTAACTCAGGTATCTTCTTATACACGTGACTCTGCCCATGTCATCCACATTTTGCAGTCATTTACAGATTATCATACTGATCTCTTACTTCTAACCCTTGACATTGTCTCCCTATACACAAATATACCTCAGAGCGAAGCCCTTGACAAACTACAGTAGAAAATGTGTTTTTACAACGTGAACAGAGATTCAAGCGCTTTCCAAACTTTTTCCTCACACAATCAGCCTGTCTTGGTCTTATGAACAATTTTTTTCTCGTTTGATGGTTTATTTTATTTGCAAGTTAAAAGGGTGGCCATAGGTTCATTGATGGCACTTAATGTGGCATTTTAGAAGCGCTATTTGTGAGTTGGACATCTGAAAGCAATCATTCAGATGTGAAAACCATGGAGACATCCCTGAAACCCTTTTAGAAAGCTGGATATATAGATGTCCTTGGTGTATGAACATCCATGTAGCATGGGAACATGGTGGAGGCATGCCCTGCATGGATTAAGGGAGATTTCAGAATGGCACAAACATGTCTGGTCCTCGCTTATGAGGCACCCATGCCTCTATCTGCTCCTGACTACAAACAAGGTGCAAACAAGTTTTAATGTCATGGTTGCAATACTTCTAGGAAGAAGAATAAACTGTGTTTTCATTGCCACTGTTAATATTTCCTACCTGAATAAACCTGCATACAAATACATATTCCAAACATGTTACAGGCCTGACACTGCATGTCTGATTATCTGAAATGGCTGTCCAGGATGTGATTGTTTCATAATATAGTTGCTCTTCCTTCTGAATTACCCCAACTGGGACATCCAAATACCTGGTTCTGCGGTCATGCAACTCAGAGACATCCACATTTGTGAAAAGGCCTACACCTATGCATGCACCTGGTCTACTATCTTAACAGGGCCCATCTCTAAAACTGATTAGTGCAACATTCATCATTTGGGGTAGAATCAGAGCGATTTCAGATGGCACTTTTACATGCCTCCCTTCACTGCACCCACTTCCCCATACAGGGTTTTTAGACATTGTGCTCTGGATGTCACAGATTCTTCCTAGATGTCCCTTCTAAAATACCACTTCACATCTTTGAGCATGGAGTGGGGTCAAACATAAACCAGAATATCAGATCTGACACAGATTTCAGCAATGGAAGTCAGTCTTCTGGTATTTGCACTCCTAGGGCAAAGTCCCTGTTCTTCAGAGCTTACGATCTAATCAAGACAGATAACACAACAGATAGAGACTAGAGGAATGGTAAAGATGCACATAGATGGTGAACAGGAGAGTAAATGGATCAAGGTCCAAAAACAGCCTTGAAGAGGTGGATTTTTAGCCTGGATTTAAATAGCGTCAGAGACTGAGCCTGATGTACTGAATCAGTAGTTTGTTCCGGGCATAAGAAGTGGCAAGGTGGAAAGAATGAAGTAAGGAGTTGGCAGTGGCAGAGAAGGGCACAGCTAAATGGGAACTTCCAGAAGAGTGGAGTTCTTAATAAGGGGTGTAGTGAGAGATAAGAGAGGAAAGATAACAAGCAGCCGCAGAATAAATGCACTTATACAGTAGGTCATTTGGAGAAAGTTGAACTGGATGTGCACTGTAAATGGATAGGGAGCCAATAAAGTGACTTGAGGGGTTATGTCAGCATAGAGAGATGGGTGAAAGATTAGCCATGCATTTGAGTTTTGAACAGATTGAAGGGGGGGGGGGATGATTCAGAGGGAGACCAGCGAGCAGCAGGTCCCAATAGTCTAGACAGAAGATGACTAGAAAGTGGACAAGGATCTTAGTAGCATATCCAGAAAGGAGGGGCAAATTTTGCTGATATTATAGAGAAAGAAGCATCAGGTTTTAGCTATCTATTGGATATGTGCACAGAAGGAGAGGGAAAAGTCAAAGATACCCCCAAGGTTGTGAGCTAATGAAACAGGAAGGAGTAGAGTGTTTTCCACAGAGACAGAGAAGGAAGGAAGGAAGGAAGGAAGAAGATGGGTTAAGGGGAAAAAATAAGGATCTCAGTTTTGGCCATGTTCAGTTTCATAAGGCAGTAGGATATCCAGGCAGCAATATCAGATAAGCAAACTGAGATACGGATCTGGATTCCTAGAGAGATTTCAGATGCAGAGAAACAAATTGGAGAGTCCTGTCTCCTCTTGGCATTACTGTTTAATGTTTTGTATATCATCTGACCTTCTTCTGTTGTCTGCAGATGCTGTATCAAGTGGCTGAAGAGAAAAGACATCAGTTTTGTTTCAAGTAATTGCCTAAAGTACAATGGGCTCTTTAGCCCGAGTGCATTGAAGTTACAGGAACCTGTGGCTATGTATTGTGCTTCACAGTTTCCTTGCAATCCTGAATGAAAACACCATTTATGAAGCTCAAGCCATCAAGAATAGCATTTGTTTGTGGTGATAATGTGATCAATTCATCTGAGGCTACAACAAAGACTGAAGATAACAGGCAGTGGAAACCTGCTTTTGCCATGATGAGGAGAATGCCGAGAAGGGTGAAATAATAGCAACCAGTGTTTCTATCAGTCTTCAAGCTTTAAACTCCTACAAGTGACCAGCAGTTTTATCCTGAAGAAGCTTCATCTGGTGATGTTTAAGCCCTAATACCAACAGAAATGTCTACATGCCTGTGCGGGATAAGAGCATGAGAACTGCAATACTGGGTCAGATCAAAAAGTCCATCAAGCTCAGTATCCTAGTGATAATACCATGAAACTACTACTAATGGCAAAAGAGGTGGATATGGTTTATGGTTATGGCCTATTAAAACATTACATACTGCCTTTCTACAAATAAAATAAAGTGTTCTACATAAAAAACAAATTCATGTTTATTTATATGTTTGTATATTTGTATTTGCTATTGCACCCTTCATTTCCATTTTCAGAGCAATTTACAATCAAAAATATAGCAGAAAGATGAAATAAATAACAGACAAGAAGATTAAAATTAAAAGAAAAAAATGAATAGAAAAGAACGCCATTAAAACACGAAAATAAGGAAAAAATAATTGGAGGGAGAAGGGTGTGGACAGTTCTAGCAGATGTGATGGCCAAAGCCTGTGGGCTGTCAAAGGTCCGCTCAAAGAGAAATGTTTTTAGATGAACCATAAATGTCTTATAGGAAGGCTTCAAATGGAATTGCAAGGGCTAAGCATTCTCTAGTATTGGAACCCTAAAGAAAAATGTTGTTTGACAGATGGACTCAAGCTTAGCCCTGGAAGTGTAGGGGAGGGTGAGATGATTGTCATGTAAAGAGTGAAGAGCTTGAGGTGAAGTGTGGAAGACGAAAACAGAGGAGAGATGGGGTGAATATCACTGTGCCACAGTTAAGAACTTTAAATAGATCTGGGAAGAAACAGGTAACCATTTTGAACATGTTTCCATGAGACATGAGTGACCAGGGATTGTTCCTGTCCACACTAGTGCCCAAGAATTGATGTTACATACCAAGAATGGAAATGGGAAGTGAAAGGATAAGTGCTGACTGGGACAGGGATTGAGAGACTACATTTGCATTTTAATTTAACAATTTTCACAGATCTCAGATTGCAGCTAAGGAGGGAGGATGGAGAACTATGTTTCCAGTCACAGGACAGGTACCTTTAAAAGATAGTAGATAGACTGAGGCTCAGGACTTCCATTGCAATGGGCAGGAAAAGCATTTATATATTTGGATATTCAGCTTCTAGCTGACCTGCCTAGTTTATCTTCATTGAACTTTAATGCTCTGCTGAGATACTTGAGAAAGAAGTTGTGAGACTGGAGGCCATTGGCCCTTTCCATGCTGGGCAGAGTGGCAGCTTTCTGAATGACCTTATTCCACAAAATCTAGTATGTGATCCAGACACTGTCAATTAAATTGCTGAAAAACAATATCACACAGATTGAAAAGGAGCGTAATAAATTTAAGTGGTAAGGGCAGAAATCGTGAGTGGTACTGGACCAGTTATGGGAGACTTTGAGGAAGAGAGGGGAAGAGTTACCGGATCTGACCCTGTTTAATGTGGCATGTCAGTTGCATCACTTCTGGGGTTTATGGAGGAGGAGTTTGTTCAACCACAAAACTTGCTCATGCTATTGAATGTGGAATCGAGAGCTGTGCCAGATTACCTTAGGAGCAGCATATTAATATGTCTAATCTGGGGGGGGGGGGAGTTTGGAGGTATCTATGTAAGCAGTAGTGGATGATCCCTGGAGTGAGGGGATTTTTACTTATATGTGATATGATATTTTTCCTCTGAGTTTTGAACAGGGTCCCTTTAGATCCTGGGAGAGGCAAGAGTTACGCTGATATGGGATGTTGTTGATGCCCGGGGAGTGAAGTTCCTGTTTCAACAACTCTGTGAACAGTTTGGGGTGGAAAATAAACATTATTTTTTTACTTATTTACGGTTGAGGCATTATGTTTTCTCGTGGAGAGCGCATGCCTGAATGAGTCCCACCTTGAAAAAGTGGAATAGTTCTTTGAATCTGAGAATAGGACTGCCGTATTAGTGTCATTTTTGTATCAGAAGTTGGGGGAATGGGTTTCCCATAGAGGTTTCATCGATTTGGAAGTACAGTGGAACCTCGGCTTTCGTGATTAATCCATTTGAAAAAGTCTGACGAAAACCGAATGTACGAAAACTGAAGCAATATTTCCCATAAGAAATAATGTAAATCCAATTAATCTGTTCCAGACACCCAAAAATATTAACAAAAAAATGCATTTTATAGAGAAAAACTATATTTTTACATACAAAAAACAATAAGAAATACATTTAAATGACTAATGAAATTTTTATTTATTTAGCTGCATTTATATCCTGCTTGTGGTTGGGGGATATGAGACACATACACTAATGCTTACAGGGAACATGGGCAATGGGAGGATTAAGTGGCTTGCCCAAGACCATAAGGAGCACCTATGGGACTAGAAACTCCAGTCCTTCTGGCCCAAGGTTGCTGTCCTCTAGTGGGATTTGAACCACTGACCTTCTGGCCTGTGGTACCTTGCCCCAACCACTAGGCCACTCCTCCCTGACATGAAAATGGATAAATGAACATTTAACATCACTTTTACCTTTATTGAAGACTCTTGTTGGCGTATAGAAGACGGCAAGGAGGGGAGAGGGAGGAGGAGAGGTTATTGTTTTGAAGGGGAATCCCCCTCCATAAGGACTTCAGGCAGACGAGTTTGGAACGGACCATTTTCAACTGTACGAAAACCGAGTGGATGTACGAAAACTGGGACAAACGTTCAACGAAAAAGTCATCGGAAACCGAATTGTACGAAAACTAGGGCATACGAAAACTGAGGTTTGACTGTAAATGGTTAGTAGACCTGGGATGTTTGGTGGCCGAGGGCACTTTGTGTAAGGTTATAGCTAGAATCCCTAGTTCGATAAAGGCAGCCCATCTATAAGAAAAGATGCTGTGTAGCAGACACTTCTCTCCAGTACGAGCATACAGAACAGTGGTGGTAGAGTCAGGAACATGCCCCAGGTGCTAACACCCTCTTGCAAGATTGGGACATATGTGGTGGCTGTACAATTAAAATTCAAGCATATTGGAGGTGTATACAACAGTATTTAAGATCGCACATGCCAGCAAGATTCTACTCAAGATCGTCCAGCAGAGACTACAAACATACCTGGAATGAGAACTGCCTGAAGTGCAAGTAGGGTTCAGGAAAGGGCAAGGAACGAGAGACATCATCGCGGACATGAGATAGATCCTTGAAATGACAAAAGAATACCAAAAGGATATGTGTTTTATTGACTACAGCAAGGCTTTTGACTGTGTAAACTATAAGAAACTCTGGACTATATTAAGAAGCATAGGTATAACAGAACACCTGTTAGTTCTTTTGTGCAACCTTTACATTGAACAAGAAGCAACAGTTTGAAGGGAACAAGAAGAAATAGAATGGTTTAAAATCAGCAAAAGTGTACAACAAGGCTGCATACTTTCCCCCTACCTCTTTATGCAGAACAAATCATCAGAGAAGCAGGACTGTATAAAGACAACTGAAGTATGAAGATTGGTGGAAGACTCATCAACACCCTTCACTATGCTAATGATACCACAGTACTGGCTGAAAGTGAAGATGAACTGAAACATTTTCTTCTTAATATCAAGGAACATAGGGGCATGTTTACTAAACATTCCTAATGTGCGGGGCCGCGGTAGTGTGCCTGTGCCATATAAGGAGTGGGCGGTTCAGGCCGAAAAAGGAAAAAAAACGACCGTACGTGTGCGCGTCGCGTTAATGTGCGGGGCCCACATTAGCGCTTGGGAAGGCTAAGTGGGGCGCAGCTGGGCACATATAGGAACAGAGCTGTAGCACAACGGTGAAGACAATAACCAATGGTGCAGGGGCCATGGGTTCAATCCCCCAGTGTGTGCAACCCAAAAAGGCTGGCTGAGGCACCACCTTGAATGTGGAAAAGTGTGTCAGGAGGCAAAGTAATTTTGTACGGCATAAGGCGGCGCACTGTTCATTTTGGGCGGCATAAGGCGGCGCACTGTTAATTGTGGGCAGCAGGATGCAGCGCGCTGATGGGCACAAGGCGGCGCGCTGATGCTAAAGCAAAGGAACACAGCCACAGCACAATGGTTAACACACTGACCAATGGTGCAGGGACCAGGGGTTCAATCCCTCACAATGCCCAGTGAAAAAGGCTAGCTGAGGCAGTATGTTTTATGTTGTGGAGTGCTGTAGGAGGCTTGTTAAGTTTATTTTGTGATAACTACTAGCAAACGCACACTCACAGCATGTTAACATAAGGCGGCCCATAAGGCACATGTTACAGTGCACCGTCCGCCAAGGCACCCTAGAATGTCCCCTATAGGGCAGCATGTATGTTGCGACACAGGATAATGTATAGTGCACCCTATATGGATGCCAACCATAAAGTGCCCTATAGGGCGCCCCATAAAGCACCCTCAGAGGCACCTTATGGGTACAGTATGCTGAGGGTGTTATTGCAGGAATCAACATATGTACAGTAAATTAAAATAACGCTTTGGACAACCCTATCACAGAACCCCACTGTGGGTTTGAACCCATGACCTCTGGCTGCACAGGCAGTGATGTAACCATTGGGCTACAGCTCTATAGCTGTAAGCAAGCCCCTGCCTGGCTGCAGATAGCCTGCACATCACATCACAGACAGTCCGCTGGTGTAAACAGGATAGGGTTAGGCCACCCGTACCCATGATGCACTGCACATGCAAATCAGCTGTCCACAGATGCACACAAGATGGGAACTGCACCCCTAAAGCTCCCCGGACAGGCAGGGGGAGGTGTCCGTGTGCACCCACACAGCACCTCGGCCTGGTAGGGTGTCCTGAGTGGGTGGACAAACGGCAAAGAGTAGCTAAACACCATAACATTGTGCGGTTACTGTGCTCACCCTGAGTTTGTGATGTTGCGCCCAGGACCAGGTCCACAACACCTTCCATGGCTGAATGCGGCCATGCCAGAGCTCCAAAGCAGCAATAACCTGTGACATAGGTAGGTGCTGCATAAACATCTTGGAGATCTCTGTCTGCCTCAGTTAATGGAAACCCCTAGGTGGATAAAACACAGTTTCCCACCAACAGATTCCCATCTCTCTTCTCCCCTCCCCCCAACCGATGGCAGCAGAGTGGACCATCAACCCTGGCCCTGCTGGGGAACAGACACCACACAGGGCAGTCCAAGCAGCTCCACACCCATCCATAACACAATAACAGACAGACATTAGGCCTGGATATTCACAGATGCACCCCACCACTATCTGATATTCTCCTGCAGCAAGCCATCAGCCACTGCACCCTGCAAGGTGCTCCATCAAGACACATACCATCTGTGCACAGTCTGCTGGTTGGTCCTGATGGAAATGCATGCACCCACAACTGGGGTGGCAGCACACACAAGCAGATAAGTCAGTGAAGAGGCCCCAACAGGAAACCCATATATATCACATGAGAGAAACACAATACAGCACTATGGGTGTGCCTAGCCATGCTGCCGTCACTAAACACTCAGGGTGAGAGTGATCCCCCAGCAGCACATACAGAGGTCGCCCTGTCTGTGTAGGTGGTGGCCGGGCACTACCATGTCCCTTTCAGTGCCCTATGCCCTGTGCAGCTGCATCCTGGTCAGCCCACCCTGTCTGAGATGTACCCATGGTCCCTTGCTACTCATTATGCACATTGGCAGGCCAATACTGGCAACAGTGCTGGCAGTGTGGGCTGTGGAAGGGGCTTGCAGCCAACACCCCCTGTATAGACAGACACACACTTCCACACCTATGCCATCATGGTGCTACTATTGAGGCGGCGGTAATTAGCCTTGCCCACCAAACCGGTCCTGGGCACGGCAAGGCATGGATATGGTATGCAGTACTGCTGGGGGTCACTCCCCAGGGTGGTAAACACCGTCAGAGGCCAGGCCTGGAGCACGCCCCGCATACACCTAACAGATTGTTCTGATGGGGTCATCTAGCAGTATGTGCGTAACGTATGGATATCTATCTGCCAGTACTCCTAGCAAACATCTCAGAGCTGTGTACCGTATACCTCAGGTGTAGGGTGACATTGCTAAGGCATGCAGGTGCTAGTATTGGGAGATGCACACAGGGGCCACTGTTCTGCCTCTCCAGGAGACATTGGCCAATGGGGCCTGTGGGTGTGGGTGTGGGTGTGTCTGGCCCTGTTGGCTGCTGCTTTACAGCAGAGATTCCCAACTCCAGTCCAGGTTTGCATCACACTGTTCGGGTTTTCCTGCAGTCCCTCATGAATATGCATGAGCTACATCTACATGCCATGGGGGTGGTGCATAGATATACAGCACAGGCATTTGTATGAGTGGCAGCATGGAACCTGACTGGTGTGTGGCCCACCAGAACTGCATTTGGAAGATTCTGCTCTAGGTACTGCCCCTGTTCATGGTGTCTGTGCTCAGTGGGGTAAAACATAGACGTAGTACCATTGCATATGTCCTCACCACAAAAGGTGTGTCCTTACTATCACTGTTTAGTTGTGGGAATAATATGTGGGCAGGATTGGTGGCAGCCCCAGCTGGGCTTTGATTCTGTGATCTTCTGTTCTTGCATGCACTGTCTGTGTGCACTGCACCACCGTGTAGCCACAGATTGGCTGGATTCCCTGGAACATCCATGACTGTGGATCCGGCAGGGCCTGTCTATTGCAGTGGACTGTGCCAGCCTGCACATGGCTTGGCCTCTGTCCTCTGTGGCTAGCTGCCACTGCCCCCTGCACCACATGTACTCGTCCGCCAACATGCTGGCATGAGCTTCTCTCAGAAAAAGCAGATGACATGATTGCAATGTGGCAGTACGGGACTGAATTTGGGGGACTTGGCTGTAGGTAATGCCCATTGTTGTGGTGTGTGTGCGGTGTTGGGTAAAATATGGGTGTTTTCCCCATGCTTATGTTCCCTGCAATACAGAGGTGTCTGCGCTATCTTTGTTTAGTGGTGGGTAAAATATAGGGACTGGGCTGGCAAGTGCCCCAGCTAGGATTTGAACCTCTGGTCCTAGAGGTACTGGCTCTGTCCGCTGCACCACACTCTGCCCACAGAAACAGTGCAGCCCCTGGAGGTAGTAAACCTGGCAGGATGGAGTCGCAAACCCTGCTCTACGCATTTTTACTGTGGGCACATGCACCCTGTCTGGTGACACAAGTGCACATAAACCCCGGAAATGACCACAGAAAATGGGGGACACAATATCACCACGCTGGGCAAAAGTGATATTAATGGGCAACCATAGAAACCACTCTCAGGAAAGCTCCAACAAAAAGGAAATGTTTTTTGGAAGAGTCTCCGCTCCGTACACCTTTCCAAAAATCATTTCTTTTTGTTGGAGCTATCCAGGGTGTGTTTTTTAGTTTTGCCCATTACTATAACTGTTCCCCAGCTGAATTCCTATTTTTACCATTTTTGTTGTGGTCCTTTTCTATTTTTAATTCCACTTTTAAATCACACTGCTCACTACTCACTGCTCACTGCTCACTGCTCACGTTTTGCAGGTTCCCCCGGTTTTGCTGTACATTGCTGACGGAAATGGTTTCTCTTCCCTTTAAATGCATTCTACCGCGAGTGATTCACTCGCGCTATTTTTCCTTTGAAATTCAGCCCCGATAATGTGCGGGGCGCCTCTCCCCTCCCCTTCCCCGCCCATTAACCCCTTCTCTCTGCCCCTCCGGGGCCTTCCTCCGCCCTCCGTTAGCCTTTCCACGCCTCTATCGGACATTTGCGGGCCCATACTTGTGCGGGGCCCGTTATTGTGCCGCGCACCTGTGCGGGGGTGACACGCACGTTTGCGGGGCGTTTAAGCGCTCTTAAGTACCGCTTTTAGTGTGCTATTTTACGGCGCGCAAATTAGCGGTTTTTAGTAAACATGCCCCATAGTCTTAAATTAGGCCTGCACCTTAACATAATGAAGAAAAAGTTCCTAAATAACTGACAAAATCAATAAGTTTATCAATGATGGAGAAGAAATTTAAATAGTGGACAACTTTAACCTGCTTGGATCAATAATCTATAAAGAAATGACAAGCAGTCAAAAAATCCAATGACACATTGCTTTTGGCAGAATGGCTATGAATGACCTAGACAAGATTCTCAAGAGCAGAGATGTCTCTCACCATACAAAGACTTGACTGTCCAAGCCATGCTATTTTCAATCTCAAGAATAATACCCAGAAAAGACACTAGTCACCAAAATCAATACCCAACAATTAAGATTAGGTCACCAGAGCACAACAATTATTTTTGTCAGACCAATCATAGGGAGGAATAAACCTCTTGAAATGAACTGTCCATTTTAATCATAGAATTAG
The DNA here is from genome assembly GCA_033557465.1 of Ichthyophis bannanicus. Taxonomy (NCBI): domain Eukaryota; kingdom Metazoa; phylum Chordata; class Amphibia; order Gymnophiona; family Ichthyophiidae; genus Ichthyophis; species Ichthyophis bannanicus. The sequence goes on from CM066035.1 coordinate 453,603,890, forward strand.
CATTAAAATAGGCATGGAATACTTAGCTATGAGCACAATAGTTTCAAGTCCACGAGCGTAATAACTTCAAATCCAGTCCATTCAATTATGCAAACCTAGTTACCATAGTTATATGTACAACACAGCACCATGTTTCTGGCTGTTGAATATTGAAAGGGCCCTGCATTGGGTATACTGCAATCTATGTATGGTCAGAAAATGTCTTAGCAAGTTTCTAGCTGAAATAAGCTGCTTTTTTCTGACCATGGAATGCAATGCACCTGATACAGGGTATTTTCAATGTTCAACAGCCTGAAACACGGTGTTGTGAGGTGCATATACCTACTGTAAATAGGTTTGCATAATTGAATGGACTGGATTTGAAGCTATTATTACTCATGGACTTGAAACTATTGTGCTCACAGCTAAGTACTCCTTGCCTATTTTAATGCTGCTATGATTAAAATGGACAGTTCATTTCAAGAGGTTTATTCCTCCCTATGATTGGTCCGACAAAAAAAAATATGTTCTAGAGATCTAGACTTAATTGTATGGTATTTTCAATAACATCTTATGGATGTGAAAGTTGGACAGTGAAAAAGATAGAGAGGAAGAAAATTTATGTTTTTGAATTATGGTGCTGGAGTAGAACAAACCATGTACTGCCCAAATAATAAACCAGTCAGTACTAGAGAAGATCAAACCAAAGCTCTCTTTAGAAGCTCAAATGACAAGTCTTCGACTTTCATACTGAACACTTCATGCAAATAGAGAGATCATTGGAGAAAGATGACATGCTTATCAAGATTGAAGGTCAATGCAAAAGAGGAAGGCCAGCAATGATATGGACTGATACAATAAGATCAGTATGGATGCTAATCTATCAACAATGAGACGCCTGATTGAAGACCAAATACAGTTTAGGTCAGCTATTCAGAGGGTCACCATGAGTTGACACTGACTTGACAGCACTTAACAACAACAACAACTGAGTCATAATTGGTACTTACTCCAGAGTTGGTTATTTATGATGAAATCAAAAACTCGTTGGTTCAAGGGTGGATGGCGCGTATTTTGGAATGGAAAGCAAGTTTGATTGGGAATTTTACAGCACTGGAGGGATAGTGATCCATCATCCTTTTGGGAGTTGCACAGTTTTTTTTTTCCATAGCTTGATGTTGATAAAGCAAATGGCATCACATGGGCATTTGAGGAAAAAGGAGGCTTTTTTGGCTCTGTGGGGAGAGTACACACAAACCCTGGCCCCTCACGCATGCAATGACTTATTGACCCTGCAGGATTTGTGACATTTTTGAGTTTCTGTTTCCTCATAAGAACATAAAAAATGCCAAACTAGGTCAGACCAAGGTCCATCAAGCCCAGTATCCTGTTTACATGGTCCCCTTACAAGTTTTCATAATCCTTTTGTGTTTTAACAACTTTGAATAATTTAGTGTCATTTGCAAATTTGATCACCTCACTCATTATTCCCACTGCTGAGAAGGCCACGGGCAGGGTCCCGGAAGCCGCTGGTAACCGGGGGTGCGTCCCGGCGCGGGACCCTGCCCGCGTGGAAGAAGTAGAAAAGGAAGTGTGGGGGGGTTGAAGGTGCAACGATGTGAGCGGCATCTTTTAAATTGATTGGCTCCGCCGCGGGGTTGCGCGCGGCAGGAGCCAATCAGGAGGGCTGAAGAACCATGTGCTACGGCGGCAGGGACGCTCACCGAGCACATGGTTAGGAGAGAGGGCAGCGGCCGGTGTGATCGCGGAGGGCTGAGCAGCGGGGAAGCGAGCAGACTTGGTGATGGGGAGCGGAGGAAGAGAGCCTTGGGTGTCGGTGGAGCAGCGGTGTCAGCTACAGGCAAGGGGTCGCAGTTTGTGCGATTTTCTGGGGCAGCCAGTGAAGCAGGTGGGTGAGAGAGAGGGGTGAGCTGACAAGGGATTGAAATTCTAAAATAAATAAATAAATAAATAAATAATATATATATATAATTATCTGTTATAAGGTAGCAGGAGGGGAAGAGAGGGGTTAGGCGTGGTTTATTAGAAAGTAACATGCCGGGTGGAAAAAGGGGCAAGAAAGGGGTATGACTTACTCAAGGCAAGGTGCTAAAGGTCTGAGGGGGTAAGGGGGGAGTTAGGGGGAGGCCGGAGGGCCGAGGAGAGCGCACGGTGTGTGTGACTGAAGGAAGGGAGGCAAGCCCAGCGGGGACTGCAGTAGGGGGGCGGGGTGGACCACTTCCAGATGGGCATGGCGCTGGGGTGGGGGGCAGGCCTCAGGCCCGGGGATCTACAGGTGCTAGGGGGGGATAGGGGGGCTGGGGACAGTGCTGGGCAAGGAGGTGTTGCGGGGGGGGGGGGGCCGGGGAAGGGCAGGATTGGGGGAGAGGTGAGAGCAGGGAGCAGGCTCTGGGTGAAGGGTCTGGACACTGTAGCGGGGGGACATGGGGGGTGGATGATTGGGCCGGGTACGAGCTACCGGTAGGGGTGGGTGGGGGTGGTAGGTTCTCAGGGGGAGCGATGGGGAGTCCGTGGGGTGTGGGGGCTATGGGGCAACAAGTATGGGAACATTGGATGGGGGGTGGGCAGGGCCCATCGAGGGCTGATTGGGCGGGGGCGTGGCAGCCTGCTTGGCCTGTGGTTGTTCCCCCTGCAGTTTTGCCTTTTTTGTCTCCACAGATTCCATTGATTGCATCTCCAGGAGCGATGCACGGCACGAGGCAGCAATCCAGGCCTGCAAGTGGTGAAGCTACAGTGACGACCTCAGGAAGGGCAGCGCCGGGCGGTGCAGGAGTCTGCGGATGCAGCAGAGATGGGTGGGTTGCAAGATGGACAGGCGGGGGAGGTAGGTGGGGGGGGCGAATGGAGCGGTCAGGAAAGGTGGCTAAGAAGAGGAGGCATGCGTGCCGACGGAGGCGTAGTTCTGGTTCGTCCACCTCGACGTCCTCGAGCTCGTCCACGGGATCATCGGCGGGTGATGGGAAGGATGCAGAGAAGACTGCAGCCGGCGGGGGGTCAGCGGCCATCACAGCGTTGCTGGAGTTGTGGGAAGGGATGCCAAAATAGTTGAGGAGGAGAATACGGAAGAGAAGGTATATTGACATTTTCAGGTTGTTGGAGGGTCGAAAGCGTTCGGGTGACAGTAAGAGGAAGCAGAAAGAGGATGAAAAGGCCGGAAGAGTCAGGAAGGTGGCAAGGACAGTGGTGAACTGGGTAAGGGCTTTTTTTCGTTTGGCTAGTGTATGGGGTCAGCGCTACCCAGACCAGTATGGGATGCTTTTGTCATATGCGGACTCGATTCTCGAAGTGTCGCAGACACATGATGGGTGGTCATGGCTTAATTACGATGAGATGTTCAGGGATAAAATGGAGGAGAGCAAGTTGTTGTCATGGGGTACCCAGAATATCAACTTGTGGCTCACGCAAATGTTGGTACAGTCAAATGCGGGGGGGGGGCTGGGGGTGGGTTAAAGCCTTGGGTGGGGACTGTTGTGGTGGGGAACCGTTCCTTTTGAGCAGGAGGAGTCGTGGCACCGAGCAAGCTGGGGGCGGGGGGAGGGGAGACGTGTGTTGGCGGGTCAACAAGTCCTCCTGCCCTTTCCCGGATTGCAAGTTCTGGCATGCTTGTTCAGTGTGTGGGGGAGGGCACTCAGCGACAAAATGTCTTAAAAAAGGTCCCTTGGGGGGCACAATGCCGGCGGCCAAGTAGGGGTACAGTGTTTGGCGTGGCCCCCTCATCCATATGGGTAAGGGCATTAATGGAGTGGCTGCGCCATTACCCAAGGAGAAGGAATAGGGAGGTTTTGAGTGGGGGGTTTGTGATTCCAGTCCTGGGTGGGGTAGCTGCTGCGGCAGCTAAGAACGCCCCATCGGTACACCGTTTTGAGTCAGTGGTGCGTGATAAATTGGACAGTGAGTTGAAGTTGGGCAGGATAGCTGGTCCATTCGCGGAGCCCCCGTTTGGGAACTTTATGGTGTCCCCCCTTGGGGATTATACCAAAGAAGGAGCCGGGTAAGTTTTGGTTAATTCATAATTTGCCTTTTCCCGAGGGGACATCAGTTAATGATCACATTCTGCGGGACTGCTGCATGGTGTGTTACGCCTCATTCGACAAGGCAGTTAGATTAGTGAGGAAGGTAGGTCAGGGAGCATTGATGGCAAAGGTGGACATTGAGTCCGCCTTTTGCTTGCTGCCGGTGCACCCAACCTCCTTTCATTTGCTAGGTTTCCAATTCGCTGGGGAGTACTATTTCGACAAGTACATGCCCATGGGCTGTGCGGTGTCTTTTGCTTGCTTTGAAAAGTTTAGTACCTTTCTGCATTGGGTGGTGGTGCAGCATGTGGGTTGTTCGGACATGGTTCATTACCTGGATGATTTCTTGTTTGTGGGGGCGGCACAGACTTCCCAGTGTAGGGCATTGTTGGAGGGTTTTGTAAGAGTGGCTGGGGAATTGGGGGTGCCTCTGGACAAGGGGAAGATGGAAGGACCGACGACTCAGATCATGTTTCTGGGAATAGAGTTGGATTTGAAGGAAATGGTGGCTCGCCTGCCAGCGGAGAAGGTGGTGAAGTTGAGGGTCTTGGTAGCAAATGCATTGGCGTCGGCGAAGTTCACGTTGAAAGAAATGCAAGCATTGATAAGGTCTTTGAACTTTCCTTGTAGAGTGATACCGATGGGGCAAGTATTCATTCGCCGGTTGGCGGCCTGCTACGGCAGGTGTTTGTAAGCCTCACCACCGTATTAGAATTTCGCAGAGCATCCGGGAGGACTTGTGTGTGTGGGAGACGTTCTTGACCGATTTCAATGGGTCGACAGTGCTCATGGAGGAGGAGTGTTCGAGTGAGGAGCTGAAGCTTTACACAGACACAGCTGGGGGCATAGGATTAGGGATTTACTTTTGGGGGGGGCATGGTGTGCGGACAGATGGCCAACCTCGTGGGGCGAAGTGGGGCTTGTAAGGAATATCATGTTCTTGGAGCTGTTCCCTATTTTGGTGACACTGGAGTTGTGGCCAGATAGGTTGCGGAACAAGAGGGTGATATGGTGTTGTGACAATGAAGCTGTAATGAGTGTAGTGAATAATTACTCGCCTAGGTGTGTCCAAGTGGCATCATTAATGCGGATGGTAGTGTTATCCTGTTTGTGACTGAATGTGGTGTTGAAAGCGCGGCACATTCCGGGGCACAATAGCGGCATCGCTGATGCTCTTTCACATTTGCAGTGGGATCGCTTCCGGCAGCTGGCACCAGAAGTGGATGCGGAAGGGTCGGCGGTCCCTTGGAGATTATGGAACTGTGGCCTGCCGAGATGAGAGAGATGCTGCGGAGCTCAGTGACGGAGAAAACATGGGACGCATATCGCAGAGGCTTCAGAAGAGTGGTGGAGTTCTTGCAGGAGCAGGGGTGGCAGGCGGGGGTGGTGCCCAATCATTTGTTGGGGAGGTACATCCCCAGTGCAAAGCGGCACGGCGCGTCTCGGGCGTCAGTGCAGAGTCATTTGGCGGGCTTTGCATTTTTTGCGAAAGCGGTGGGTTGGGCCCCATCGGGGGAAGGGTTTTTAGTTTGGAAATTGATGCAGGGGTGGGGGAGGGCAAGGCCGACTATAGGCAGCGACCCATTACGCACGACTTGCTGAAGGATCTATGTGAGGTGTTACCTGGGGTTGCAGCTTCAAGGTACGAAGCTAAGCTATTTAAAGAAATATTCAGCATGGCCTTTTTCGGTGCGTTCCGGATTGGGGAATTAGTGGCAGATTCTAAAAGAAGGGGAGGGGTGAACAGTCTGCAGTGACAGAATGTGCGGGTGGAAGGGGATCAGTTGAGGGTCCTGTTAAAGAAATCTAAAACGGATCAACAAGGAAGAGGTTTTGGGTAGTGCTGCAGGCGATAGGAGGGATCACATGCCCAGTGGCGGCGATGCGGAGTACCTGGAAGGTCACCCACAGGCTGAGGGTGGGTTATTTGTGCATGGGGATGCACGGTTGGTCACAAGATACCAGGTGACTGCAGTGTTGCGGTTGGGGTTGCAGCGGTTAGGTGAGGATTCGAGCCAAATCGCGGCGCATTCCTCTCGCATCGGGGCAGCGATTAGTGTGGCAGGTGCTGGGCTGTCGGGCTTGCAGATACAAATGATTGGCCGGTGGCGGTCCAGGGCCTTTCAGAATTATGTCCGGTTCTGATGGGGTGCTATGTGACACAGATAATTAACCAATGTTTTTCTTTTTCAGATGGGGGCAGAAGTGTATGGGGCTGCTGGATGTTGGGGCAATCGTTTGTGTTCTGGGCTGGTCAACGCGCGGAGGCGAGGCCTATCGGGCGGAACCTGGGATTGGAGGCGGAAGTGGTGGCGATTTCATGGCTGGGCGAGAGGGGGCTGAGATGGCTGCAGCTGATGCCTTTGCTGCGTCACCACGCCCGAATGAGGGCACCGCCAGGGTTCCTGCTGTTGCACCTGAGAGGCAATAATCTAGCATCTTGGACCTGCAAACAACTGATTAATGCTGCAAAGAAAGATTTGGCTCGAATATTGGTGATGTTCGAAGGGGTGGTGCTGATTTGGTTGGATGTCATCTCGAGACCAGCGTGCTGGGGGCAGCGGCGCTGGTCTCGGGGGCTGACAAAGATCAATCGGCAGATCAGGAGATAGGTTGCGGAGCATGGGGGATATCAGGTGCAGCATGATTGGGTTGATGTGGCCTGTGCAGGTTTGTACAGGAATGATGGGGTGCATCTGTCCCCAGTGGGGGTCGACCTGCTCCTAAATGATTGGCAGGAAACATTGGAGCAGGTGGTGAGGGGCAGCACGGACAATTCGCAGCTTGCGCTCCGGTAGGGGGGAGCAGCAAAGGCACAGTGACGTGCCTCTGCCGGTGGCGGGATCTCGGAGGTTTCCGGGGTCCAGAGCTGTAGGCTACTTGGGGCGGGGGCAGGGTGCCTGCGACCCGGAGAACCCCGAGCTGACTTTTGCTAGTGATATGGCGAAGTCGGGCAGGGGTGGTAGTAATTGGACTGGTGGTTGACCGGGCCAGGTGCGGAAGCGAGGTCACCTTGCTAATGGTATGGCGGGTGAGGTATCGCTCCGCTGGGGGGGGGGGGATTGGTTGATTAAGTTGTTACTCCTGTTACAGATGTTAAATTGTTATTGGGCAATAAAGCTGCGACCTGGTGTTTGTTCCAAATCTGTGGTGTGAAGTTTGTGGGATCAGTAGAACGAGTATGGAGGAGCAGGGTGGGGGGGAGGGCTGGGGGGCGCCGGGTACAGATCCCCGGTTATGAGAAGGCCGTGGGCAGGGTCCCGGAGGCCGCCGGTAACCGGGGGTGCGTCCCGGCGCGGGACCCTGCCCGCGTGGAAGAAGTAGAAGAGGAAGTGTGGGAGGGGGATTGAAGGCGCAACGACGTGAGTGGCGTCTTTTAAATTGATTGGCTCTGCCGCGGGGTCACACGCGGCAGGAGCCAATCAGGAGGGCTGAAGAACCATGTGCTACGGCGGCGGGGACGCTTGCCGAGCACATGGTTAGGAGAGAGGGCAGCGGCCGGTGTCCCGCCCTCCCACCCGTTAAGTGGAGGCTTGGTTTGGGGGTTTTGGGGGTGTCACAGCTGGGGGGGGGGAGAACGGAGGAGGCGGGATCCCAGAGGTTTCCGGGGTCCGGAGCCGTATGCTACTTTGGGCGGGGGCAGGGTGCCCGCGACCCAGAGAATCCCCGAGCTGACTTTTGCTAGTGATATGGCGAAGTCGGGCAGGGGTGGTAGTAATTGGACTGGTGGTTGACCGGGCCAGGTGCGGAAGCGAGGTCACCTTGCTAATGGTATGGCAGGTGAGGTATCGCTCCGCTGGGGGGGGGGGGATTGGTTGATTAAGTTGTTACTCCTGTTACAGATGCTAAATTGTTATTGGGCAATAAAGCTGCGACCTGGTGTTCGTTCCAAATCTGGTGTGGTGTGAAGTTTGTGTGATCAGTACAATGAGTATGGTGGAGCAGGGTGGGGGGGGGGAAGGACTGGGGGGCACCGGGTACAGGTCCCCGGTTACAGGTCATTTACGGATATGTTAAAAAGCAGCGGGCCCAGCACAAATCCCACTATTCACCTTTCTCCTTTGAGAAAATTAGCCAGCTGCCCTACTCTGTGATTTCTATCTTTTAAACAGTTCCTGATCCACAATAGTACATGACTTTTTTCCTTTCACCAAGAGTCTGTCATGAGGGACCTTCTCAAAGCCTTTCTGAAAATCGAGATATAGTATATATCAACCGGCTCACCTTTGTCTACCTGCTTATTCATACCTTCCAAAAAAAATCTATCAAATTAGTAAGACAAAACTTTTCTTGGCTAAATCCATGTTGGCTTTCTCTCATTAAACCATGACAATCTATATGTACAGTAATGTTATTCTTTAGAATAGTTTCTACCATTTTGATAGGTACTGACATCAAGTTCATTGGTCTGTAGTTTCCCAGATCACCTCTGGAACCCTTTTTAAAAATTGGCTATTCTCCAGTCTTCAGGTGCTACAGATGATTTTGATGATAGTTCCTCCTTTGATGATTGGATTTCCTGTGAATCTTAGTGACCCTGTTGCAGGGTGAGAGTGATTGCCTGGATGACAGAGGGATGAGTTTCTGTGCTACTATTGGTTGGTCATTGAGGATGGCGGGTTGAGCTGGGTAGTGTTTTTCTATCTCAGTCGTGATTGTGCTTGCATGGCTGATATGTTCTGGTGTGGCCACTTGGTTGATGAGGTTAGGGTGGGGGGAGGGGAAATGGAAAATTTGTAAAAGGTTTGGCTTGTTTGTAGTTGTGGATATATTTCTGGTGATGTGTAAGTGTACCCACATGCTGGGAGTGTTGGTATTTTCTTTAATAAATATGATTTGACATCAAAGATTGTAGTCCCAAGAAGGGCACCCAATTATGCAACTATGGTCAGGAATGCATGATGTTCCTAGCCAGAGCAACACAAATGCAATTACCACACAATTCACTGAGTCTGGTTACCATTGGATAGTGAATCCACAATAATTTTCCTGCAGTAAAATAGTATGCAAATTCATTATTTTGCCAGAGGTTAGTAAATAGGCCTCCATATGTAAATGTATTTAAATGTTTGCCTTGAGATCAACATGTGAAATTTTTTGATTGTGAAGTAGAATTCTGAAAATTGTTCTCAAAAGCAAAAATGAATGAAAACACCAAAGTTTGCGATTTTTCATTCACGTTTGTGTTTGTAGACCCATTTGTGGAAGTTTTCTTAGCTTAGGACATCACTCTCTAAAAGTGATAAGATATTTTTTGTCAACGTTTACAGCCATTCTTTACTGCTAATTTTTAAAAACATCCTACCATAGACAGAAATTATTTATGGAACACCTGTCAAATGAAGTGACATTTAAATCACTTACTTTAGTAGGCATGCCAGTTTATTTAAAGAGGTTTTTTATTTACAGCTTAGAACAGCAAATATATTAAGTCAGGTAATAGCATGCTTTGCTAACGTATTTTTAAATGTAGACCCATTATATTTGGCATACATTTGTCAGCACACCTTCAGTCTAGTAGCATCCCTTAAAAAATGTGTCCCATACAAAATTAATTCAATGCATGCTAACATATGACTTAACGTGCATAAAATCAGTTCCAACACAAGTTAAAAACTCTTTATTAAAACAAATGACCAAAAGAATCAACTAGAAGCAGAGAAAAGACATTCTCCCAAAATACCCCAGATAAATTCTGCCTATGAACATCCTTAATGTTGGAACACTTTAGGTTTTGGCCACGGATATTAATAATGTTGCTACTTTTAAACTAATGTGAATCTTTTAAGCCACCGAGTAATTATAAAGCTACACCAAGGAAGCTTGTCACTGCAATGAAGCTGCTTTCTCTCTTTTCTGGCATTCCTTTTTCTATTCATTGTACCCGTGACAAGATTGTCAGTTGAACTGTTAGTTTGGGGGTCCAGCAGTAGTGCTGATGCCAAATTGTCTTGCAGGAGTGACAGTCCAACAACAGGAAAACAAAAAGACAAAGCCCAAGAGGAGCACGACTCATGCTGGAGAGAGACTGGAGGATAATAGGGCTTGCAGAGGCCTTGCATTGGCTGGACTATTAATAGCATAGATTCACTCTATACTGATGTTAAAACTAGAACTAAGGAATTTACCCATTTAGTAGTTTATGACTAAAAAACAAGCAACAGTGTATTAAAAAATGTTTACAGAAATTACCTCATATACACTAGCTTTTGGCACAGACTCTTTAAACAAAGAAATTGCCTCGGTTATTGCTTAACATTTATGTTTGCTTAGAATACCTGAATGTTCTATACACACAGACGGTATGCTTCAATTAAGATTGTGATTGTCAATCCCAAATGTGTTATTTAAATTTAAAAACAAAAAAACATTGTGTTATATATTTAAATGTATTTGTGGATTTTCAGGCATGCATGGAAGAGGAACGTTTCATCTTATGTTTATTCCTTATTTTAATTCCAGATTTTAGGACAGTTGTTTCTTCTCTCTCTCTCTCTCTCTCTCTCTCTCTATCCTGCCAGCTTCCTCCCTTTCCCTCTTCTTCTCTCTTTTCTCCCTCTTTTCCTTATGCACTTTTTCTGCTAAGTTTTGAAATGCCTCTTACAGGAGGTCATGGATGAAGGCTTCTATGCTATTTATGTGTATCAACAGTGATGTTTACAAATGCCTTACATGAGTAAATGGGTGGGAGATATTCAGTGACAATGACTAGCCGTTCGAATGTGGCTAGCCATTGCTGCAGAACTTTAAACCCGGATATGCAATGCCAAGGCCATATCTGGCCCCTGTATTGAATATATGGGTTGCCTGGTTGCCAGGAAGCCAACTGGGCAGCAGCGATATTCAGCTGCTTCCCAATTAGTTTCCATGGCAAAAGTTAGGCCACCTTTGCTGTGCCTTACTTTTGCTGCTTTGCCATAACTAGGCAGTGGATCAATCTCGCTGATGCCCAGTTATGTCTGAGTGCCATCCCTGGAACACCCCTGGCATGCCCCAGTGCTAACACTGCTTTTATGGCAAAGATAATTGAGAAGGTGGTCTTCTCCCAAATATCATATTTCATATAACAAAGGATTATTCTTCATTCCCATCAATCATACTTCTGTTCACACCATAGTGTCAAATCTAATTTAGTGACCATGGTCAGTGTGATTAGAGAGGCTCTAGACAGATGCTAAGATGCCCTTATGGTATCTTTAGAATTGACAGCAGCATTTGACCTAGTCAACCATCAGATCCTCCTTCAGCATTTGACAGAATTAGAAATCAAAGGCACAGTTCTGAAGTGGTTCCAATCTTTTCTTCATGATCGTTCTTATTCTATCATGTTCCTGTCTTTGAAATCTGTAGAATTTCTCATCATTTGCAGAGTTCCCAGGGATCCTTTTAATCATCAACTCTCTTTCATTTGTATATATATCCACTAGAATTCCTAACTCCTATTCTGGAAATCAGTAGCTATTTCTTTACTGATGACATACGTTTTATACAGATCCATCAAATATTGTCTTAACCAAGCTTAATAACAATCTTGTGTCGGTGTTCTCTTGGTTAGCAAAAAATTGTTTTAAACCTAGGGATATGTTTACTATTCAGCGGCAGCAGCTTTCATGTGATATTGGAGCCGTGGCCCCATTGATTTCTGATACCGCACGGAAGCCACTACCGCCAAATAGTAAACATACCCCTTAATGTCACAAAAACTCAAGCATTGTGGATTTCAGATTGTTCCGAAATTTTAGACATTACCCCATTAATTGAGGGGCGAAGAATACCTTGATAATCTACCCTGAAAATTCTGGGTGCCATCTTGTTTTAAGACTCACATTCAAACACCAAACAAACATCTCAGTCTTCAACTACACTGACAACATTCTCCTCCTCTCATCCATCAACAGTATTGATCTGGATTTTGGTCCTGTGATCATAACCATGGCATTCACACTTCCCTCCATTCACCCCCAATCAATCCAAGAAATAACACTACACAGAAATGTGCATTGACAGACAATTTTTGGCCGCAGCTTTAATTAACATCTGAACATTAACAGTACCAATATCAACAATCAATATCAACTCCTGCCAAATGGGGTCAGGCTAGACGGTGTTGTCCTAGCCCCTCTCTAATCCCTATTCCCATATTCTCCTCTCACGCCATCCCCCCACTTCTCAGCCTGCGGTGACGCTAGGCTGATACTTGCTCCATCCTCTGGAACCTTAATGCAACTGGAGAACTGCATATGGCAGTGATGCCCATGCTCCGGTAACCCCCCAGTGCTCCCATCCTTATCCTCCCCCACCCTTCTGGGATGGGGCAGAAATGAACCTTAATGGGGTGGGGGGAGGTTAGGTTAGGCACCTCCCTTCCGCCAACAGTGGGGATTGCCTAGTGCATGTCTCCTGCTTCCCCCACCGAAGCTGCGGCCTGAAACACCTTTTTGGACCCTCCCCCACATCTTGTATGGAACTAAGAAAGATATTGTACCCAATCTCAGACAAATGCATCCTATCCTGTGGAAACTGCCTGGGGCAATCAACCGTAATTAGGTTATGAGCCAACACCAACCTCTTCATTAACTGGACAAACCCAGAAACCTTCATGTTTACCCGCCTCTGCAACCACTCAATCACCCATGGTCAGAGGGCACCGTGCCACAGGCTCTGTGGAATTATTTACAACCAAATGACAGTCATATTAGGGAAATACAGAGCATTAGGAAAATACCCCACTTTATCTGTCTGATCTGGTCCACACCCTTTACTATACAAAGATCATTCCCACCCAAATGAACAAGAATACAATGAGGTTGATTATTCTGCTGAGCCTCCAGCAATACTGGCAGCAATTGCAACCGCCACGTCCCTCGCAGGCCCATCCATTGCAGCAGCACTCCATTGTCCACAAGGCCGAGATTCAAGCCTTACTTGGATTCTGCCGTTCTCTTCCGAGCCCAGAACACAAAGGAATGGCCGCATATCCAAACAAAGAACTCCTGCTGGCTCGGGCCTGGGGAAAGAACTGAAAGAGAAGGAAACTGAAAATAGGCGGCACAGGAGCCACACTCCCCCCCCCCTCCACTACCACACATATCTCTTATAAACATTTGAGAACCAACAACCCACTTGCTGAGTCGCCAGCACCGACAGACCCTGCGCCACTGCTAAGGTGGCCGCCCCAATGCAGAAGGAGTGTGTTCCTAATGCCGGAGGGTGGAAACCCCCCACACCCAAGCTCCACCGCAAGATAGCAGTGAACTGGAATTGAGTCAGCAGATCACCTCGTCTGTGGCACAGCCAAATAGGCCACCCACAGGAAGAGACCACAAGAATCGCTGGGCACACGCAACCAGACAGGACACTGGGTTCGGAGTGCTCTTAAAGCGGACCCCTGTGCCCCGCCCCAACTGATCGGTCTTATTACGACGGATCTGCAACTGCACCTCCTCCTCCAGCAGTTTAACATCATCCCACAATATTCCCCTCTCACCCCTCGAGGACTTGGAAGAGGCCACCCCCACTGTTAGGGCAGTGAAGAACGTGAACACAAAGGGCACACGGAAGAGCTCCACTTCAAAGGAGGAGGCAGACACTTAGGGCAAGACCACCAACAAAGCCAAAAGCATCCCATACTAAATGGGCTGTCTCACCTGCTGTACTGCCGCAGCAGAGTGCACCCTGGCGAACCCTGTTGCCAGCTTCTGCACCACAAAGGATGCCGTAGGATCCAGCCAGCCCTGAAGCTTCACCACAAACACAACTGTTGCCAATGCACCAGAAAGAGCATGTGACAACAACTGATTCTACACTGCCACCTTCAGAAATTGCAAGACATCCTCGTGTGAGATCCACTGATTTCCCATGCTCACCAAGGTGAGGAACTACTAGCATCCCGCTGCCTGGGCTCTCCAAATATTCGCTGCCATCACCGCTCGCAACAAGCTTCCAAATGCGGTGGAAGGATGTCCCACCAAGTCTTCGGTATCCGGGAAGGGGCTAATTCTGCTGTCAGTGCCAAGGCCCGAAACTGAGCCCACTGCGAATGAGAAAGAGTTTCCACAATTGAATTATCAATGCCTGGCACATTCTTTGCCCCCCAAAAAATATTGAGCCATAAGCACTGAAGCACCAGCTGGCGGAGTAGGCCCACTACCAGCAGGGAGCTGGACACCCTGCCGATTAATGGCCATCATCACTCCCATATTATCAGAATGCAGGAGCAACCGTCTATTTTGAAAGCAATCACCCCAGAACTGCACGACCACCCACACAGGGAACAGCTCCAAAAGGTAATGTTACGACACCAACCCTGCTCTTTCCACATCTCTGGCCATGACGCCGCACACCATGCTCCACCAAAATAGATCCCAAACTAAATTCTTCCAGAGGTATCCGTATAGAATTCCAGGTCTTTATTAGACACTGACGGCTACTGCCACATACATACCCCATCGAATGACCACAAAATCTCTAACTAAATGCCCAAGTCGGCAATGCACCCCACTAAACAACCACAGAAAGTGATGCTTCTTCTGCACAGCTCGTGTTAGGAAGGTCAGGTGCCTTGTGAGCACTCTGCCCATTGGTATGACCCAGCCAGTAATAGTGAAATGCCCCAACAGTTCCTGAACCTGCCACAACGTCAGCTTGGACTGGGACAGATCCTGCTCAATCAAGCATACCATCTTGGATACCTTCTCTGCTGTCAACTGAGATTCCATACTGTGAGAATCCAGCTCATTGCCAAGGAATGTGACTGAAGTTACCAGCCCTTCCATTTTCTCCTCCGCTAACAGTAACCTCAATTCTCCAGCCACCCCCTGAAAGACTCACAACAGTCGACTGCACTCTGGTGACCTTGATACCACCACCAGGAAATCATCCAGATAGTGCACCATTGCATCAGACTGAGGCCCCTGCTGGAATGCCCAGTGGAAAAAGGAGGAAAAGGCCTCATAACAGATACAGGGCATGCACTTGTCAAAATATTTCTCTTGAAAGCGGAAGCCCAGCAGATAAAAGGAACTGAGGTGAATAGGGAGCAACCAGAAATCAGATTCAACATCCGTCTTGGCCATCAGAGCCCCTCACCCCACTCTTTGCAACAGGAAGATGATGGAATCAAAGGAAACATATTGGACCAAACAAAGAGCCGGATCAATAAAGTCATTCACTCTACACCCCACCGGATACAACAAATTGTGAATGAGACAATGATCACCTGGCTCCTTCTTCAGGAACACCCCCAGTGGAAATACCACTAAGTTGTTCAATGGCAGATGCTCAAAGGGACCCACAATTCTACCCATCTCAAGCTCCTTCTGCAACTTATCGACAACCACACTTTCCAATTTCATCACCATTATGAGACCAGTGCGACAAAGGCAGGCCAACAAAAGGAATGATGAATCCCTCCTGAGAACTTTCCCATAAAAAACGAGCAGCCGCCACATCCAGGTACCCCTCCAACCATTCCTCCAGGACCTGCAGGTTAATGGGTGAGGGCGCCTTGTCCAGGGACCAATGAGGAAGGCACTACAAAAAGGGACTGCAACTTCTGGAGAGAGATCAGCAATTGCAAGTATTTACTTCTGGTAATTTTTCTAAATCTTGGTCAAAAAGGAATTCTATAGATTAAAGCTGATTAACCTGTGAATCCAGTGCATTTGTTAAATTAGTCAGGCCTAGTATCAGCAAATAGCTTTTGGTTAAATTAAAAACTCAACAGGTAGCTTTCAGTTTAAGTTTAAAACCCAGCAGAGAGTTTTTAGTTGAAATTTAATACTCAGTCAGGGTCTAGTAGCAGCAAAGCGTTTTCAGTTTAAATTTAAAACACATCAGAGAGTTTTCTGGTTAAATTTAGAACCCAGCAGAGAGATTTTAATTTAAATTTAATACTCAGTCATGGCCTAGTAGCAGAAAAGAGCTTTCAGTTTAAATTTAAAACACAACACAGAGCTTTCTTGTTAAATTAAGAACCCAAGACTCCCTCAATCCAAACAAGTGCTGTGTGAATCACCCAGGAAATTGGTCACAGATTACCTTAGAAGCACAGGACAGGGTACTGTGTAGCAGCCAGTTTTTAATAAGTCTTCTTTCCCTCTCTTCCTCCCCGACACCCACAAACAGGTTGACAAAAGTGAGTAGGTTGAGATAGTGTATCTGGACTTTCAGAAGGCCTTTGACAAGGTCCGTCATGAGAGACTTTTGGCAAAATTAAAAAGTAATGGGATAGGAGGCAGTGCACTATGGTGGATCAGGAACTGGTTAAAAGAAAGCAGAGGGTAGGGCTAAATGGCCAATTTTCACAATGGAGAAAGGTGAATAGTGGAGTACCCCAGGGATCGGTGCTAGGTCCGCTGCTTTTTAACATATTCATAAATGACCTGTAAATGGGAATAATGATGAGGTTTTCAAATTTGCAGATGACACGGAACTATTCAGAGTTGTTAAAATCCATGAGGATTGTGAAAAATCACAAGAGGATCTTGATAAACTGGAAGACTGGGCATCCAAATGGCAGATGAAATTTCATGTGGACAAGTGCAAAGTTACTCAAAATATGGTTACACGATGCAAGGTTCCACATTAGGAACCACCACCCAAGAAAACGTTTTAGACGTCATCGTGGATAACATGTTAAAACCCTCCGCTCAGTGTGTAGCAGTGGCCAAGAGAGCAAATTGAATGCTAGGTATCATCAGGAAAGTAGTGGAGAATAAAACATAAGATATCATAATGCCTCTGTATCATTCCATGGTGCACCTTGAATATTGTGTGCAATTCTGGTCACCGTATCTTAAAAAGGATATAGCGTTATTAGAAAAGGTATAGAGAAGAGCCATCAAAATGGTAAAGGGGATGGAAGGATACTCCTATGAAGAGAGGCTAAAAAGGTTAGGGCTCTTCAACCTTGAAAAGAGATGGCTGAGGGGAGATGTGATACAGGTCTATAAATTAATGAATGCAGTGGAACGGGTAAACGTAGATTGATTGTTTATGCCATCAAAATATAGAAAGACTAGGGGGCATGCAATGAAGCTACAGGGTATCCTATTTAAGACTAAAAAGAGAAAATATTTTTTTACTCAACGTGTAATCAAACTCTGGAATTTGCTACCGGAAGATGTAGTAAAAGCTGTTAGTATAGCAAGGTTTAAAAAAGGTTTGGACAAGTTCCTGGAGGAAAGGTCCATAAACCATTATTAAGGTGGACCCAGGCCGGTTTGGGCGGGAGTCAAGATGGCAGTTTAGCAGGTGTCGGCGGCTGCAACAATTTACTTATGGGAAAGTGGAAGGCTAAACGGGTTAAGAAACCTTCCCTTGCCCCAGCAGCTTTGTCCCCATTACGTGGTCACGCAGTGAGTCCACTGGATTCCTTCCTGTTCCCATTGCAGCAACAGTCAGGAGAGCCAGTGGAGCGGAGCCCCATTGGTGTTCCATCGGAGCTGAGCAGCTCAGCTTTAGGCTCGGGGCCTGACATCTCTCCTACAGTGCATTGGTGTCTTCCAAAAGATCCATTCCTGGAGCAGAGTCCGGCGCAGTCAGTGGTCTCGCAGCCTTCCCAGGTGGATGAGCTTGCTGAGATCAGAAGGTTGTCTGTGGGGATGAGCAGAGGAGAGGTTTCTTCTTTTCTCCTTCACTGTCCAGGAGTATCATCACCGCGGAGGCAGGTCGACAGGTTGGCTGAGGTCCTTCCTGTTCCTGGGGGTCCAGCAATGGAGCAGCAGACATCGGAGGCCGGTGCAGGAGCGGTTGATACTTTGGTAACTTTTTCTTTGAGCGACCAGCTGTCTTTACTTTAGAAACTATTTGGACTGCTATTGTGAAGCTTGGGGAATTATTGTCTACTCAAATGACTGCATTGGCAACTCAGTCTCAGTCTCATACTAATCTATTGCAACAACATACGTACATTGGAAGTTTCTGCTTTGCAGTCTTCAGTGACTGAATTACAACAGAAGGTGTTTCAGTTTGAAGATGGGAGTCTATCTTTTCAGAAGGACTCCATGGCTTTAAAAGTGAGGATTGAAATTTTGGAGAATTTAAAAAGATATCAAAATCTTTGTCTTATATAGTTTCCAAAGTTATCTCTTATTAGTGCTAAAGAGATGTTTAAGAAATATTTAGTTGATGTTCTTGGGGTGCCAGATGAATCCTACCCTCCAATGACTAAGTTGTATTATCTCCCATTTGGTAAAAAGGGCGTTGGTGGTGGGATAATTCCTGGTGTTGAGCAGGTTGACTGATTGGATGTTTCTGGTATGTTGGAATCCTTGATGACTGAGTCTGTTTTTCCATCTACTCTATTGGCAACATTTGCCCTTTCTTCTGACTGGGACTGGTTTCTATGAAAGTATTTTTGGAAACGTTGTATGATTTTTCAAGGTTTACCTGTTTGAGTTTTTCCTGATTTGTCTAAAGAGACTCAGAAGAAAAGGAAAGATTTTTATTGCTCCGCCCTAGAGCTTTGCAGCTGGGGGCTCAATTCTTTTTGAAATGTCCATGTAAATGTATGATTAAGTTGCAGTCTACCTCTTATATATTTTTTGAGCCATCACAGTTGTTGGCTTTTCTGAATGCTCATCGCTCTGCTGAGACGGACCAGTCCCCATTGCAGTAGGATTAGCTTGACTATTTAGACACCCGTTTAAATTTTTCTTCACAGGTTTTGTTTTTATTAATTCACTTGGCCCCGCCTTATGGTGGGCTTTGTTAGGGGCAGACTAGGCAGGTTTTTTTGCCTTTTCCTCTTTTCCTCTTTTTTTATTTCCTTTGTTTCATTGTGTTTATCAATGATGGTTTTGTGTCTGTACCCTTATTTCTATGCAGGTGTGTATGATTGGATTTATTGCAAAATGATAAATCTAAAATAAATAAATAAATAAGTGGACCCAGAATATCCACTGCTTGCCCTAATACAAGCATTGTGGAACCTGTGTCTTTTGGGGAAACTGCTAGGTACTTGTGACCTAGATTGACCACTGTTAGAAACGGGATACTGGGCTTGATGGACCAGTATGGCATACCTTATGTTCTTACTGTATGTTCTTATGTTCACATCACCCAGTCAGACTGTTCCCCCCCACCACTAGAGTGGTCCAAATACCCCTGCTGAAACATCGAAAAGCCAGGTGCACACCACCACACATCAAGCATTTATGTTGGAAATGACACCCCGGGCTATCGCATGGACCAGCATTTAACTGGAAGCAGGCACTGTCCCCCGCAAGGTTCCAAAACCAACCTGCCTGTGGAAAATTTCCCCCGTTACCCCGAACCCCCCACCCATCACCCCACTCACTCCCTGCCCCTTGTCACGCAGATGCACCAGAAGAGGGCCCCAAGAAACCTGTACTCCATGGCTTCCCCCACCAAGGCCGAGACGGAGTCACCCCAGCCAACCAATTGTCGACATTCTGAAATCCCCACATGTCACTCTTCCATTTAGCCAAGCATCTCCGGAACTGCTCTTCATAATTGAGCCAGGACCAACCCCCATAAGTTGTACGCGCCCGAAGGATCATGTCTGAATAACTTAAAAGTCCCTGGTAAATTTCCGGTTTTGCGCCACCCAGTATCGATGAAAACACATAGAAGGCCAACAAACAGTTATTAATAGTCTTAGGAATGTGAGCCCGCCACTTCTTTACCTCGTCCTTGGAACCATTCCCTTTCTTCTTATTCCCGATGTCTTAATCCTGAACCTGAAGCAAGAAGATATCCACGTTCTGGCCAGGCAATACCTTCTCCCTCAGCTTCCGCGACACCTGACAATCCAATGGAGAAATTCTGCTCAGTGTGTGTCCACGCTCCTCCAAAGTTGGAGGGGTACCCTCCTCCGCCACCAGTCCCACGGCCCCATACCCCTGATTGTCAACCCCCCAGAGTCCCTCATTATCTTTCTCAGAGTCTCAGAGTCTCCCCAAAAGGTGGGGTCATACAGGCCAATATCCAGCATCCCGATGCTTGCAAAAATCATTGAAAAAATAGTCTACAGGCAACTCCAAGATCATATCGACACCAATGCCCCACTGGATTCAGCTCAACATGGATTTAGAGAGTCACATGGAGTTGAAACATTACTCACAACTCTCTTCAACATTGTAATCTCAGGCGTTGACAACATACGACATGGCTTTGCTCTCATCTTTTTAGATATAGCAGCGGCTTTCGACTCTGTTTGCCACGAGATTCTCATATACCGGCTAAGAGAAAAAGGCATCAGCGGATCAGCATTAGAGTGGTGCAGATCTTACCTGTCGGGAAGATGGCAACATGTTCAATCAGACGGGGCTACATCCGAACCATTTCCTCAAACTCAAGGAGTGCCTCAAGGATCCTCTCTATCATCCTTGATGTTCAACATATACATCCAACCCATCTGCAACATCATCAGATCGTTCAACGTGAGTTGTATGTTATACGCCGACGACGTACTGTTATACATGCCAATTTCACTTGACTGCCCAAACCTTTCCCCTCTGATTGCATGCTTCAACACCATATCCGATTGGCTGCTATCACAAAATTTAAGAATTCAACACAAGAAAACTGAGGTGCTTTTCATCTCGAGAAACCCTAATTTCACACCACCCAGTTGTTTGAAGGTACACAATGCCGAGCTACAAGTGAAATCAACTATACGTTACCTTGGGGTAACGTTGGACCAACATCTTGACATGAAGCAACACATAGCAAACACTGTCAGAGCGATCTACTTTAAAATTCGATCCCTCAGACACTTACGCCCGTTACTCGAACCTGATGATTTCCGCACTATTTACCAAGCCCGCATCATTCCTCATTTCGATTTTGCAAATGCCATCCTTCAAGGACTCCCCCGAGCAACCTTAAACCCCTTGCAACTGGCCATGAACAGTGCAGCACGGATACTATTCGGAGCCTCCAGAAGAGAACATATCACACCCCTCCTAAAACAGCTGCACTGGCTCCCCATTCAAGCCAGGATTAGTTTTAAGACCTTGTTGATGATGTTCAAAGCTATCAAGGGGCTCTCCTCCCCCTCTCTGTCTGACGTCATACAACCACTTACCCCCAGCAGACTAAGAAGAACCACAGAGACCAATATGTTATCTATACCGAAGGAAACCACAAACTGCACCAAAACAACATCCAACCGAGCCTTTAGTATTTGCGCCCCAAGTCTATGGAACACCCTACCACCACACATCAGAGCAATCCCCAACCTGAGCCAGTTCAGGAAGGCCCTGAAACATTTCCTCTTTATCAAATACCTCACTGACAGCCCTGAACCCCAGCCACTCTCATATAGTTCGTCCCCAAAAATGTAAAAACACTAAACAGGAGCCTTTCCCATTGAACTTCTTATGTATATAGTTCACCTTTGTTCTCCAAGTTCATTTATATAGTTTATACTTGTTCTCCAAGTCCCATTCCCTGTTCAATGTAATGACCAGACATATGTATATTGTCGGATGTTTTTTTGTTATATGTAAACCGCACTGATTGCAAATAGTGCGGTATATAAGAATTGTAAATAAATAAATAAATAAATAACCCTCCAATGACAATGAATCGGAAGAGTTCCAGAACTCTGATGAGTCCCAACCCTGAACCACCGACTCATTCCCAAAACGAAGCAAGCGCTTCTCACAACGCATGTGCCGCACAACCCTCCTCCAGCTCTTCAGAAACTTCTTATCCTGCAACATCCGATACACCAACTGGTCCTGCTTTCGCAACTGCCCCACCCTTTGCCCACTGACACCCCTTCCCCCTATCCCTCCCCCCATCCATTAAGAGATACAGACCTGCTTCCTCCACTGCCGAAGCTGTCCAGTGCTGCCGCTCTGTACCGGAACAGTGCTGCTCACCGGTGACCATCTGGTCTTTCTCCAAAGTGCCCACTTCCATCCTGACCCCCCCTCCATTAAGACCCAAAAACTCCACCGTTCACTCCACTGCCCCATGTGCTCCCTCCCATTGGCCTCATGCAGCCCGCTACCCTGAATCATGACATCCCCCAAAACCAAGAATCCCAACAGCTCTCATACCTCTCCCTAAGTGGGCTCCAGAAATTCCCCCACACACCCATAAAATCGGGCCCACTAATAAAAGCATGATGGCAATCCAAGGCCCTAGCGCCTTCTAACCAGGCCCAAGCCACTAACCCCATAGCCGCCATAGCAGTCCTCCACCCTCCAGAGTCCGCTGTAACCCCCACAACCAGCTCCAGAGTTCAACCAGGAATGACCAACGGAAACATACTGCCACACACGGTGCCTGCCAAGACAGGCCGCCACCTGCCCTGCCACTTCTGAAGCTGCCAAATGCCCACCACCCTGCACAACTCACATGCCGGCAGCACCCACACATAGCGCCCACCGAGACAGGCTGCCACCTGCCCTGCTGCTGCTGGAGCTTAACTCCCTGCACAACTCACATGCCAGAACCTGCCAAATCCTGTGACACCGGATAATGATGCTGCACCTCTACCCAGCCATGAGGAGGGAACCCAAAACTGGAGTGGAACCCAATGCCACTGCCTCCTCCCTGACTCTGCCCAAACTGAGCCCCCCAAATCTCTAGGTACCTCACTAACCCTACGCACTCTCACTTGCTCTGCCTCCCCCACTACCATCTCCTTCCCACCAATTCCAGCCCTCCCTTCCCATCCCCCCGTGGGCGAATGGAGGGAAGCTCAGCCTGTTTTTCAGCCCCTCTCCCCATTTGCCCAGCAGGGCAGGAGCCAGGGCCTCCTATATCCCTCTTTGATTGCAGAATGGCTCCATCAGAATAGTCAGCTTTTAAATCCCTCCAAATCCACAGCTACCTGGCTCTCCAGCAGTAATACCGCCCCCTATTCTTCACCTAATATCCATGAGCACAGCATCACCCTGACTTCTTCCTTTCGTTATTTGGGTGTTCTTTTTGATTCTGTCTTGACTTTCTCCAAGCATATCAGCCATTATGTCACTTCCACTCCATCCATCTTTTCTTGAAGGCTTCTGCCCAAACTATAGTCATTCTTAGCCTGATAATCTTGAGATTAGACTACTGTAACATGGTCTATACCAGACTACCAAAATACAAACTCAAATGTCTCTAGATCATACAAAATACTGTTGTCTGTCTTCTTTCCCACACAAACCGTTTTAATCAAGTGACCCCCCCTACTGACTGCCAGCCCTTGCTTGTATTAAGTATAAAATTTTACTCATGTTTAAGGCTCTACACCAGGAAACACCTGACTACTTCTCTAATATTATCACCTCATACTGTCCTGCCTTTCCAAGCGCTCAGTTCATGGCAATAGGTTATGCCTCCCTTCACCACTTCTGATTCATTTGGAGACCACGAGACAGCAAGCCTTTTCCTACTTAGCTCTGTTTCTTTGGAATAATTGGCCACACTCCCTCTGGCTTCAGCCTACTTTCTCCACTTTTAAGGCTGAGCTGAAAACACATTTTTTTCAACAAGTATATGATCTACCTGATTAATGCCCTAAGCCATAGGTTTTCAACCCAGTCCTCGGGGAACCCTAGGCCAGTCAGGTTTTCAGGATTCTCACAATGAATATGCATAAGATAGATTTGCATACAATGAAGGCAGAACTTGCAAATCTTTCTCATGCATATTCATTCTGGGAATCCTGAAAACCTGACTGTCCTAGGATACTCCCAGGACTGGGTTGAAGACCCCTACGGGCCTAAGCAGTACCCTTTGCTTGGGAGACAGTAATTGTATGTCTGTCACCTACTATTTGATTGCACTATTTTGATTATACTCTGGGTGTCTGTTTCTGCGTGTTTCCCTACACTCTCCTTTTTCCTCTGTCCAGTCTTAATGATTATGGAATTATTTTCCATTTTCCCTTCTTTGTTATTTGACTTTTGTAAACCACCTTGCTTAACTGAAAGGTGGTATAGAAAATCTTTTAAACCATAAACAATAAATTGCCTCCCATCCAAATCTTAGGGGGGGAAGGTGCGGGGGGGGGGCATTAAAAAGAATCCAAGCAATTCGCTCATAACTGGACAAGCCAGCTTTTCTTACACTATTGCACACACTTGTAAAAGCCAACTTGATTATTGCAATTCATTATATTGCAGTTTGCCACAATCTTCTTTAAAATGATTACAAATTATTAAATTGATGGTTATTAAATTAGTAATTATTCCAGGAATTTAACTGAGTCACCCCTCTCCTGGGGGAGCATCAATAGCTGTTGGTCTTCTATCCAATTAAATTCAAAATCCTCATCCTGGTGTATCAGGCATTTTATACAGGTTTGCTTTTGTACCTTTCAAATTTATTAATTCCCTATGTTCCAGGCAGAACCCTTCATACTTTGAAGAAAAATAGGTTAGTCATTCCCTCCAATTCCTGGGTCCATCTTGATAATATTAGAGAAACAGCTTTTTATTATCTGGTCTCAGTACTTTGGAATTCCTTATTTCAGGATATTATGTTGGAAACATCTTTTTCTAAATTTGTCTATAATTTTTTTAATTTCAGTTAGCTTACCCTGATCCCTAATCACTTGCTAGACCAAAGCTCTGAGGCGAATGTAGCTGGTATCTGTATTATTATTGAATGCAAGATCAGTGATGCATAAGGTCCCTGCTATTATGGACTTATTCTCCAGGAACAAGCAAGAAGTCACTCCTCACATATGGGTGATGTTGGCACCAACGGAGCACACGTGGTATCCACTCCCCAGCTTTCATAGAAAGCCTTTGGGAGTTCTACCATGCATGCGTGGTCACCTTTCCGCCCAAAGGTGAAATCTTATTTCAGTCTTCTTTTTTCCGCGGAGCCCATTGGATGTGTAGTCTGTACTCCCAGAAAAAGTTAGATTTTTTTCATGATTTTTTAGCGATCCTCCAGTCGCGTTCTATCACCTTCTTGATTCCTGGATCCTTGGTGTTGCATTTTTTTCGAGTTCCCTCTTTTTCCTTCTCTTTGGTGCACATTTTTTTTCTTATGCCCTCCTAAGATATTGGAGTTTGATCTCACAGGAGCCATCTTTTCTGCTATGTCTTTGATCAGTGGCTTTAAGCAGTGCAATCATTATAACAGTACCATGTCTTGCACGGACAGTTTTGACTGTTGCCTGTGGTACCTTGGCACCAACCACGATGACTCTTCCTGCCCTCTCTGTCTCCAGATGATGAGTAAAGACTGGAAGAATCATAAAAGGCAGCGGAAGTCACTGTTTGACCCTAAAAGCTCCCATTTGGCTCCAGCATTGTCTGCAGAATCGGTGCCCTTGGGGGCCACTGATGAAACCTCAACCTCACATGTGGATCATGCTTGCTTTGAGCCCCAAGGTCATCGGGCAATGGACCCAGGATCTGCTGTAGAAGACCATCCCCAGAAGGATCAGACACTATTGACGTCTGCCTCAAAGACCGATTCTGGTGCCAAGATAAAGTCCCATGGTCATTGGCATCGGAATGCCCAAGCCGATGCTGAGGGCGAGGGCCAGGAGTGGCCTTCCAAACTTCCCTAGCAAGAGGAGACTCCAAAGGCCTTGGGGGATTGGCATCGGTCCTATGAGATCATCCTCCTTGTGGAAACCCCCTCAAACCGAGCCAGTGTCGGGCCCATTTCCCTCAGTGCCCGTGCTGGTGCCTGGAGGTCAAGATGGCTGCCTTGGACCTTGGAGTGCAGAATCTCTGCCATCATGGCACTGCAGCAGGCTCTGATGATTGGTACCTCTGGTTCCTTGGGACCTGTGACTGGACCTCTACCACAGGAGCATCACCCATGGAGGATCAGCCTGTGCTGGAGTGGTTCCAACCCGGCTCCAATTCCAGGCACCAGTCCACCTCTCCCAAACGGGCCCGGACCTCTCCACCGAGTGCCTCAGAGTCACCGGTGATTCCCCCTGATGGTCACTGGACCAATGTCTGTCTGATCCTGGAGGTATCTTCCAATACTGATTTTGAGTGGGAGACAGATGAAGAGCCCCCGGATACTCATCGGTACCAGGACATTCCCTCAGACTCATCCCCACCATGCATAGATGGTCCCCATCCGAGGACCTCTCCTTCCAGGAGTTCATGCAGGATATGGCTAAGGCCTTGGCCTTGGCCACCGAGGATGAGGACTATCCTCGTGCAGAAGATTTATTGATCCTCCAGTATGAGGCTCCCCTGAATGAGGCACTCATGGTGCCTATTTCTCCCACCCTCGAAAGACTGCTATTCAGGATATGGAAGAAACCGGTATGGTGCCAGTAATGAGCAAGTAGCTCAGTTCCATGTATCGGGTCTGCAAGAGTCCTGACTTCCAAAATACACATCTACCGGACAACTCCATGAATGTAGAATCGGACATGCATCAGAAAAGACACTCCTCTGTGCCCCCGGTCAGGGAGGCCCAAACCACAGATGCCTATGGTAGAAAGTGTTACCAGGTCTCAATGCTCAATGCTCATGGCCCGTATCCAGGCCTACATGGGCATATACTTGAGAGACCTGGCAAAGGAGCTTTCTGGTTCTCAACTAGGTTGCCTGATGAGCCTCTCCAGTGGTTCCAGAACCTAGTATCGGCAGTCAAAGAGTGCTCCAAATACATGACTTGGGTGGCTTATAATAATTTTGAGTCCATGGCTATAGTGGCTGCGGTGGGCATTGCTGCCCAGTGCCTGGCATGGCTACAGTCCTCAGACCTGGAGCAATGGGTTCAGGACAAGTTGGTCAATGTCCCATGCTGAGGAGATAACCTCTTCGGCAAGCCCATGATGGATAAGGCTTGTGATAAGGAAGCTTATCATATCTCAGGAAGGAGCTATAGTAAAGGTGAAGTGACTCTGAACAAGCAACCTGTCAGTTCTGGTAGAAATAAGAAAACAGAAGATTTCCATAAAAGACTACCAGTCCCAGAATGCACCAGGTTTCCAACAGCCATTAGAGGAGCTGAAGTGAGGAAACATGTGTTCAATCAGGAGGGCTATGAGGTAATCCCCAAGCACTCATCTCAAAGGGCAGGGCCTGATTCAGCACAGCTGCGCTGTGCAAGGGTGGAGCACTCATCTAAGCAGAATAAAGGTAGAGTTTATTCTACAGAGAATTATCCTCAGAATCATCTTCATGATCTTGGACAGCTTCATCATCTGGAGGATCATCAGAAGCAGAAGCCAGAGTGGACGGACAGAGAGGGCAAGAAACCCTTTGGAAGAAAGAAGAGAAAAGCATTTGGGAGGTCTAAAGGAGTCCAGAGCAGTAGGTATACTGGGAGACATTCAAAAGGCCAGCATACACCATTGGACTGGGGAAAACCAGAGGAGTGGTGCTGCAGAGCTAGGAATCTCCAGACGGTACCTGTGAGGGAGATGGCTGCACTTGGAAGGGACCCTAGGACCCGTGCCAGAAGGTATGTGAAGAGAGATCCAGTGTCCAGGGATCTGGATTGGAAGGCTGGACATAAGAACTGGACTACATACTGGCCAGGCTATTTAGAGAGGAACTGTAACAGCAATGGAAGCTCAGGTATGAACACTGATCTATGCCCTAGCTATACCCTTGAAAGACAGCAGGGAAACAAGTATTCTCCTGAGAGTGCTCCATTGAGAAATTCCTCTGTGCCAATCCATGATGTTGAAGAAGGGGGAGAGGTTATAGACCTCAGGCTGTGAATACATGGATTGCTCTCTGTCTAAACTCCTTTGGTAATTTACTGTTACAAAGTACAACAACCATCACAAAGAAATACAAACTTGTTCTTTAATTTACTCAGAAAAGCTCCTGAGTAGGATTTGAGCCACACAGTAGAAAGTAAGCCAGCTAAGGGGTTTCAGCTGGATAACTGCTAGCAATTGAGCCTTACCTAATTGCTTGTGAGCTCTGAGGGAATCACTTCTGAGTCTATGTGTGAAGATATAAGAAGTTAATCTGAAAAGAACAGTTTTTCCCTTCTTTGTGGGTTTTGCTTGTTGTTTGATGCACTGCTAAGAAAATATTAGCTAGAGCCTACAGAAAAGAACAGTTTCTTACCAACAAGGTCTTTATTCTTTTGATTTGATTGCCTGACAAGTTCAACTGTTGTTTTCCTTATTTTGTTTTTCTAAGTTTAACACTGAAAGCAAGTATCCTGTTTTATGTGCTACCAAGCATATCTGTGTTGGGAGAAATAACCCCATAAATAAATATCTTATTGGCTTTACTCTCAAGCACAACTAATTATTGTGAACGGCTGTGTCTGGTGTGAATGGACTACATTTCCCACAGTCCCTTGCAAATCATATTAATATATGCCTTTGCCAAGACTGTGAACATTCTCAACCAGGCACCCGTCTGACAAATGGCATAGTTATTCGGATTGCTTTTGCGCAAAAAGGATTTACATGCTAAGGATTACAACTCAAGTCTGAAGAAAAAAGAAAGTTCAAGTTTGAAAGCTGGAAAAAAAAAAGATTTTCCCTCAACTGCACTTTGGAGGAGAGGTGGCTGTTCCAGGTAGCTGTCCCAGGAGGAAAAGACCCTGTGCAGAGCTGGATTCATCACTGGCATAAGGTAACAAGTATCTGGGCATGTCTAGTGGTGGATGGGAGTAAGGCACAGGGGTAATTGAAAAAAAAAAAAAGAGTAGGAAAAAACACCTGTTTGGAAGGTGGTGCACTGTGGGGTTTTTTTTGTGTTTTCTTGCAGGGATCAAGATGGATCCGAGGGAGATGGCTAGCTGGATGGCAGCCCAGTTTAGCAGGCAACAGGAGCTAGCACAGCAGGCTCAGGACACTGCTATGAAAGCCTTAATGGACCAGCAGAGGCCAGTGCTTGATCTGGTGCAAGCCCTAGTTAAACTGCAGAACCAAAGTGGACCAGATGCAAGACCAGCAGTAAATACTGGTACACCACATGTGGACAGTGTGGGACTCAATCAGGGAATTGGGGCATTTAGTTTTGGGAAGCTAACTCCAGATAATAATGTTGATGATTTTCTAGAGCCTTTTGAAAGAGTGGCACAAGCATTAGCATGGCCAGAGACCCAGTGGGCAGTAAGGCTGGCAGCCTCATTAACTGGAGAGGCGCTTGCAGCTTATAGAGCAATGCCAGCAGCCCAGTCTTTGAATTATAAGTATGTAAAGGCTGCTATTAGAGATCGCCTAGGTTTGTCTATTTCAGACTATAGGCGAATGTTTAGAGCTACTGCATTGAGAGTGGGTGAAACACCCAGGGCTCTGAGTCAGAGAATCAGAGGATTAGCTGTAAAATGGTTGGAGCCTGAGCAAAAGACGGTAGAAATGTTATTAGACATTATTATGCTTGAACAATTTATGTCTGCTGTGCCTAAAGATTTGCACACTTTCCTTATACAGCAGAATTGCCAAAATCTTGGAGAGGCAACCATGCTAGCAGAGAGATTCTTGGAAGCCACGCAGGCTTGCCATAGAATGGGTGGCCCTCTGAAGATTGGTGCAGAGGCAAGCTGTGCTGTATCAGAAAAGAAAATAGTTAAAAATGTTTATGAAAAAAAATGTACTGTGCCAAACCAGATGACACAGTGGAGTAGAAAGAAATGTTTCAAGTGTGGAAAATGGGTACATTTAGAAAAGGGATGCCAGACACACACTAGCTTAATGGGTGTGGATTTAAAACAGCCCAAAGAAGGATTTCTTTTGATGGTTGATGTGCAGGGAATTACCACAAATGCTTTGTTGGACTCTGGGGCAGACCAGAGTATGATGTCAAAAAGGCTTTGGAAGAGGATAGAGGCCCAAGAAGGATTTGTGCCTAGAACCCCTGAAAGTCAAGTTCACATCAGATGCATTCATGGTGCTGCAACATCATATCCCACCTATAGGCTAAAGGTTAAGTGCCTGGGGGAACAAGAGGAAGTCCTGTTAGCAGTGGTGCCTAGGCTACCCTTTGATTTGGTTCTAGGAAGAGACTGGCCAAGATTTAAGCAGGGTCTAGTGGAAGGGCTAGGAAAGAAGGAGGGAGAAGGATTAATGGAAATAGCTCCCGGGCCTTTCTTTGGAAGTCCTCAATCCCTAGCTAAAAATATGGTTAAGCTTCCAGAAGGCCAATTTATGGGTAATAAGAGGGGCCTTGTATCCACCCGCTCGCAGGCTAAGGTAGAGAGCCAAAAGGAGGAGGGGGAGCAGGCAGAGTTATTAGGAGACATACCCTCTCATGATGATTTAATAACTACATCATCTGGTAAAGTAAGAAAGTTGAAAGCACAAAAGCGGCGTGAGAGACTTTGCAGAGCACAGGGTAGGGCTGAGATGTTAGCTGGTCAAAGTTTACCCTGGGTGCCAGCTGAGTTAGTGGCAAAGTTTCCTAACTTTCCACAAGAGCAGCGAGCTGATCAAGCTCTCACCCGAGCTTTTAAGTATGCTCATGAGGTCAGGGAGGAGTTGCCCAGATTCAGACTAGATAATAAAATATTATATAGAGAGAGTCAGGACCCCAGAAATGGGACCATATGTAAACAATTGGTGGTACCCACAACTTTCAAAGGGCTAGTACTTAGATTAGCACATGATCATCCAGTTGGAGGTCATAAAGGGATGCAAGGAACGCTGGATCAAATACTTATGCGTTTTTACTGGCCAGTTATTTTCAAAGAAACTGCCCAGTTTTGTGCTGCATGTCCAGCGTGTCAGCGAGTTACAGCGGCTCACCCACCGGTGGTGCCTTTGATTCCCATGCCAATTATCACAGACCCAATTGGTCGCATTGCCATGGATATTGTAGGCCCGTTAGTCAAAATGCCCCGAGGTTTCCAATACATCCTAGTTATGGTAGATCAGGCAACAAGGTTTCCCTGGGCCATACTATTGAGGAATGTTTCTGCAAAAACAATAGCTTTAGAGCTAGTAAAATTGTTTTGTGAAGTGGGATTCCCAAGAGAGGTGTTGACTGACCGAGGGTCCAATTTTGTATCCAAATATTTGGCCCAGGTCTGGGATGCCTTTGGCATTCATCACGTGAAAACCTCAGCCTACCATCCACAATCAAACGGTTTGGTGGAGAGATTCAACCAAACTCTCAAACAAATGTTGAGAAGGGGGTTAGCAGGAGAGGTAAAAGAATGGGATATGTTATTTCCCTTTGCCTTATATGCCTGCAGGGAAAGAATTCAGGTGTTCCTAGGTGTAACTCCATATGAATTGATGTATGGTAGGGCTCCACGGGGTTTGTTAGATATTTTGAGGGAACAATGGATTGATCCTGAACCAGGAGGTCAGGAAGTGCCACAGTTTCTACGTGACTTGAGAGCACGTTTGAAAAGGACCTCGCGGGTTGCTGAGAGGAACCTGCAGGACAGTCAAGTGCGCCAGAAAGGGTGGTATGATAGGAAGGCCAAAAGCCGCCAATTAAGCATTGGTGAAAAGGTTTTGGTTCAAGTAGCAGGAACTACACCAAAATTTGAAGTACAGTGGAAAGGGCCATGGAAGGTTGTTAAACAAGTGAGCCCAGTGTCTTATATGGTAGAAAATGCAAGAGGGCGTAGGCAGACCTACCATATTAATGTACTTAAGTCTTGGAAGGAGAGGCCTGTAAATAATAATGTCCCTGAAGCCAGTCAGGAAGTAAGTGAGCTTCAAAAAGAGAACACTCTCGTAGGTATTACGGACTGTAGGAAAGAAGTTTCACCAGTTAAACCAGTCCGTAATAACTTAAGCAGGGGGGTATGTGATAAGGAAGCTTATCATAGCTCAGGAAGGAGCTATAGTAAAGGTGAAGTGACTCTGAACAAGCAACCTGTCAGTTCTGGTAGAAATAAGAAAACAGAAGATTCCCATAAAAGACTACCAGTCCCAGAATGCACCAGATTTCCAACAGCCATTAGAGGAGCTGAAGTGAGGAAACATGTGTTCAATCAGGAGGGCTATGAGGTAATCCCCAAGCACTCATCTCAAAGGGCAGGGCCTCATTCAGCAGAGCTGCGCTGTGCTAGGGTGGAGCACTCATCTAAGCAGAATAAAGGTAGAGTTTATTCTACAGAGAATTATCCTCAGAATCATCTTCATGATCTTGGACAGCTTCATCATCTGGAGGATCATCAGAAGCAGAAGCCAGAGCGGACGGACAGAGAGGGCAAGAAACCCTTTGGAAGAAAGAAGAGAAAAGCATTTGGGAGGTCTAAAGGAGTCCAGAGCAGTACGTATACTGGGAGACATTCAAAAGGCCAGCATACACCATTGGACTGGGGAAAACCAGAGGAGTTGTGCTGCAGAGCTAGGAATCTCCAGACGGTACCTGTGAGGGAGACGGCTGCACTTGGAAGGGACCCTAGGACCCGTGCCAGAAGGTATGTGAAGAGAGATCCAGTGTCCAGGGATCTGGATTGGAAGGCTGGACATAAGAACTGAACTACATACTGGCCAGGCTATTTAGAGAGGAACTGTAACAGCAATGGAAGCTCAGGTATGAACACTGATCTATGCCCTAGCTATACCCTTGAAAGACAGCAGGGAAACAAGTATTCTCCTGAGAGTGCTCCATTGAGAAATTCCTCTGTGCCAATCCATGATATTGAACCCATGATTGTTGAAGAAGGGGGAGAGGTTATAGACACAGGCTGTGAATACATGGATTGCTCTCTGTCTAAACTCCTTTGGTAATTTACTGTTACAAAGTACAACAACCATCACAAAGAAATACAAACTTGTTCTTTAATTTACTCAGAAAAGCTCCTGAGTAGGATTTGAGCCACGCAGTAGAAAGTAAGCCAGCTAAGGGGTTTCAGCTGGATAACTGCTAGCAATTGAGCCTTACCTAATTGCTTGTGAGCTTTGAGGGAATCACTTCTGAGTCTATGTGTGAAGATATAAGAAGTTAACCTGAAAAGAACAGTTTTTTCCCTTCTTTGTGGGTTTTGCTTGTTGTTTGATGCACTGCTAAGAAAATATTAGCTAGAGCCTACAGAAAAGACCAGTTTGTTACCAACCAGGTCTTTATTCTTTTGATTTGATTGCCTGACAAGTTCAACTGTTGTTTTCCTGATTTTGTTTTTCTAAGTTTAACACTGAAAGCAAGTATCCTGTTTTATGTGCTACCAAGCATATCTGTGTTGGGAGAAATAACCCCATAAATAAATATCTTATTGGCTTTACACTCAAGCACAACTAATTATTGTGAACGGCTGTGTCTGGTGTGAATGGACTACATTTCCCACAATCCTTTGCAAATCATATTAATATATGCCTTTGCCAAGACTGTGAACATTCTCACCCAAGCAGCCGTCTGACAGGCTGCAGAGTTGGAGCCCAAGTTCATGACCAGAACCAGGCTCTCCAGGAAAAATGCAGATCCTTCCTGATGGAAGGTTTCGGGGGAAAATATATTTTACCCAAAAAAGAGGAAGGCTTAGGGAGCATCCCCCCAATTTCTGGCCTATCCAACTCCCCAACAGGGACAGCAGGCCAAGAGTATGGCTTTCCACAGACTGGGGAGAGCTTTTGACTCCTTGGGCATAGCCGCTCTATCCCTCTGGTCAGGAACCGCAGCATACAGCGGGATGTCTGGTCTTTTTTGCTTTATGGAGGCCCAGCATCACCACTGATACTTGGGACCTGTAGGTGATCAAGGAGAGTTACCTCCTCCACTTCAAATAGATGTCACCTCTTTTCTTCCCCGGGGAACTACCTATGACTCCTCTTAACCAACAGCTTCTGCAACAGGAGCTTGTGGGCCTGTTGACAGACCAGGCAGTAGAGACTGTTTCCCCCATTCAAAGAGGAACCGGGTTCTACTCCCACTACTTTTTGGTTCCAAAAAGAATGGGAGGGGTTCTGTCCATCTTGGATCTAAGAGACCTCAATTGTTTTTTTCTGAACGAGAAGTTCAAAATGGTTTCCCTTGGAATGTTGCTGCAGTACCTCCAGCAAGGAGATTGGCTATGCTCTTTGGATCTCAAAGATGCCTATACCCACATCCTGATCCATCCCTTGCACTGGCAGTACCTCCGCTACGTCATCAGAGGACATCATTATCAGTTCTGTGCTCTGCCGTTCAGACTGTTGTCTGTCCCTAGGTGTTCACAAAGTGCTTGGCAGTGGTCACTGCCCATCTATGCCTCCAGGGGGTATTTGTGTTCCCCTACCTGGCTCATAAGGGGCATCTCTGCCAACGAGGTCCGTTAGGTGGGGTGCCACACCATCCTCATCCTGTAGCACTTCGGGTTTGTCATCAACTACCCCAAGTCACACCTGTGGCCTGCTCAGTGTCTGGAGTTCATAGACATAGTCCAGGCCAAGGCCTTTCTTCCCATAGATCGAGCTCAGAGTCACATCACTTCATTCCTAACCATAGAGCATGCACGTGGTTAGGTAGAACACCCTCTCCATATGTTATCCCCCAGCTACACCAATGCCCATGTAGAGGGGGTGCTCTACCTAACCACGTGCATTCACCATGGTTAGGAATGGAGTGATATAGTCCCATCCCCCTGCTGCTGCTGCTGATGATGATGATGTTTCAAGAGCCCTCCTCCTACTCTTTGTTGTCACACAGTCTTGAGTTATCATCTATCATGCTGAAGATAATGGTTCAAGGTACAGTCCTGCCTCTGTTGTATGCAGGGAAGGTGCAAGGGTATTGGGTGCCCTAGGGGAACCTTTAGCATTATGCCCTCTCACCAGATCAGCACAACAGCTCTCCCTCCATGATCCTGTGCAAATGCATCATTATTCATCCTTCTTTGAAATATTAACTTTGCCTTGAATGTATATGTGCCCCCATTATCTCTTTCTCTATAGAAAGATGGATATGCTGCTGTCTATTTTGATTTATGTGGCTGTCAGGATCTATTGTTTTCCTTTCACTGCTGCTGCTCTTGCTTCCCTTCACTGCTGCGGCTCTGGGGGACTCCACTAGTGGATCTCTTCACCAGCCTGGCCAACTCTGTTACCTCGCTTTTGCTTTCACCAGCCTCACCCATCCTGGGTGGCAGTGAATGCCTATCCCATTCCATGGTCAGAGGGACTCTTATTCACATTCCTACCCATGCCATTGATTGCCAATACCTTTTATTCACAATCTCTTTATCTCTAATACACTACACCTTCTTGCCCTAACTGAGACCTGGCTCCTCCCAGATGATACTGCGTCCATTGCTGCTCTCTGCCACCGGGGCTACCAGTTCTCCCATACACCTCGATCTACTGGTCGCGATGGTGGTATTGGGCTGCTACTTTCTCCCTCCTGCCAATTCCAACCCCTCCTGCTGCCTCAGTCACACTCCTCCCTCTCTTTCGAAGTCTACTCCCTCCGCCTCTCCACACCACTTCCCCTCCGAGTAGCTGTTATATATCGCCCACCAGACAAATCCATATCGACCTTCCTCACTTTGACTCCTGGCTCTCCGTCTTCCTGGATCCCTCTTCCCCCACTCTTATTCTTGGCGATTTTAACATTCATGTCGATAACCCTCCGATCCCCATGCTTAAAGTTCCTCACCCTCACCTCCTTGTTTGACCTCCAACTTTGCTCCACTGCCCAACCCACCTACACGGCCACTGCCTTGACCTAATACTCTTCTCTAATTCCTCTCCCTCTAACTTCCGCATCTCAATCCTCCCCTCATTTGATCATCACCTATTAACTTTTAATCTTCAGATCCCGCTGTCCCAACCTCATCCCATCTCCTCCGTCCTATTTAGAAACCTCCACAATATTGATCCCCTAACCTTCTCCTCCACCATTTCTCCATCTCTCTCCTCCATTAAGTCTTCCAAGTCCATCGATGAGGCAGTATCCTCTTATAATGCTGCACTATCCTCAGCTTTTGACACTCTTGCTCCACCCACCCCACGTCCTGTCAGACGATCTGTTCCCCAGCCCTGGTTTTCATCCACAACCGGCTATCTACGCACCTGTGCCCGTTATGCTGAACGTGCTTGATCCAAATCCCGTTCCCCAGAAGACCTTCTACACTTCAAATTCATGCTAGGCTCCTTCCAGTCAGCCATAGCACTTGCCAAACAAGAATACTACATCCACCTAACCAACTCCCTTGTCTCTTATCCTCGCCACCTCTTTAATACCCTCAACTCTCTCCTCAAGGCGCCTCCGCCCCCGGTCCCGCCCTCCCCTTTCTGCCCAAACCCTAGCCGACTACTTCCATGACAAAATACACAAGATCACCCTCCAATTCCCCGTCTCCTCATCTACCTTCCCCCCACAATTCTCCCCTCCCACCCATACTTCCGCTGCTATCCTTTCCTTCTTCCATACGATCTCCGAAGAGGAAACCACACTCCTTCTTTCCTCTTCCAGACCCACCACCTGTTCCTCTGACCCTATTCCTACCCATCTCCTCCACCCCATCTCCTCCACCATTGTCCCCTCCATCTCTCATATTCCCAACCTTTCACTCTCCACTGCAACTGTCCCTGCAGACTTCAAACATGCTGTTGTCACACCCCTCCTCAAGAAACCCTCACTCGATCCTACCTGTCCTTCTAACTATCATCCCATCTCCCTCCTTCCCTTCATATCTAAATTACTAGAATGAGCAGTCCACCGCCGCTTCCTCGACTTCCTCACCTCCCAAGCCCTCCTGGACCCTCTACAATCTGGCTTCCATCCCCTACACTCCACTGAAACAGCACTTGCAAAAGTCTCCAATGACTTATTCCTGGCTAAATCTAAGGGCCTCTACTCTATCCTCATCCTTCTTGAGCTCTCTGCTGCCTTTGACACTGTTGACCACAATCTTCTCCTCACCGCCCTCTCCTCTCTTGGTTTCAAGGGTTCTGTACTTTCCTTGTTCTCCTCCTATCTCTCTCACCGCTCCTTCAGTGTATGCTCTGGCAGCTCCTCCTTCTCTCCTACCCCGCTCAATGTTGGTGTACCCCAGGGATCCGTCTTGGGCCCCCTCCTTTTCTCTCTCTACACCCAAGCCCTTGGCACGCTTATCTCCT
Source organism: Ichthyophis bannanicus (assembly GCA_033557465.1). Lineage (NCBI taxonomy): Eukaryota > Metazoa > Chordata > Amphibia > Gymnophiona > Ichthyophiidae > Ichthyophis > Ichthyophis bannanicus. Next base: position 453,640,769 of record CM066035.1, read on the forward strand.
CCCATGGCTTTCAGTACCATCTCTATGCCGATGACTCCCAAATCTACCTCTCCACACCTAATATCTCTCCAGCAATCCAGACCAAGATCTCTGCCTGCCTTTCTGACATCACTGCCTGGATGTCTTATCGCCAATTGAAATTGAACATGGCCAAGACTGAACTCCTTGTCTCCCCCCCCCCCCCAATTCCTTCTCTCCTCTTCCCCCTTTTTAAGTCTCTGTGGATGGATCCACTATCCTTCCTGTTCCCTCAGCCCGCAACTTGGGGGTTATCTTTGACACCTCCCTTTCCTTCTCCACACATATTCAACTCCTAGCTAAGACCTGCCACTTCTTTCTCTACAACATCAGAAAAATCCGCCCCTTCCTTTCTGAACACACTACCAAAACGCTTATCCACTCCTTAATCTCCTCTCGTCTCGACTACTGCAACCTGCTCCTTGCTGGTCTCACCATGAGCCATCTCCTTCCCTTTCAATCTATACAAAATCACGTGGCTCGACTAATCTTCCGCCAGCCTCACCATGTCCACATAACTCCTCTTCTCAAGTCGCTTCGCTGGCTCCCTGTCCAATTCCGCATCCAATTCAAATTTCTCCTACTGACCTATAAATGCATCCACTCTACGGCCCCTCAATACCTCTCATCTCTTATCTCTCCCTATGCCCCCTCTCGGGAACTTCACTCTGCTAGAAAATTACTTCTATCTAGGCCTTTCACTCGCACCACTAACTCCCGACTTCACTCCTTTCACCTTGCTGCACCGTATGCCTGGAACAGCCTACCTCTGCCTATACGCCAGGCACCCTCCCTGGCCCTCTTCAAATCCAGATTGAAGATCCACCTCTTCACTGTCGCATTCAGATCCTGACTTCTATCCTCATCTCAACCTAACCCCATTAATTAATTCTCATAGCCGAATTGTAGCCGATTTGACTTATGCCTGTATTGTTGCAACTAGATTGTAAGCTCTAATGAGCAAGACTCTGACAAGCAGGGACTGTCTCTTGTATGTTTGACTGTACAGCGCTGCATGCGTGGTGCTATATAAGTTCTAAATAGTAGTAGTAGTAGAAAGTAATGAGGATATCAGAGTAGCATCTTCTCTATTCGCTCCCGGTGTTTTTCTAGCAGAAGGAGCCCCTTGCTGATGTCCATTTGTGCCCTGGAGCAGGAATAGAAGTGAACATCACTGCTGGTGGGTTGAGATGTGCTGGCTATTTCTAAAATTAGGCATGTCAGGGGCACCTTCTACAGAATGCCTCGGATATGTCTATATCACGCCCCTGTCTAACATGGACATGATTGCCCCGGAGATGTGTAACTTTAGGGCTTTTTTAAATGGCTCTTGCTACATCTCAGTGCTTCTTACATCTGAATGAGTGATTTCTGATATCAAAAGCATGAAGGAATCTTCTAAAGTTACTCCCTATGTTTTATTTGACATCCTCTAATTCTTAAGTTTTTCATTCTATTGAAAATAGCACTGTTTGCTATTTTATAGCATATTCTCAGTGAATTTCATTATTCTAGAAAATATGAGAATCTTTAGGGCTTTTTCAGTTTTTCCACCAACTAAGGGGTATGTTTACTAAACCGTCTTAACGTGCACCCGACGATAGTGTGCAGGCTGCCATAAAAGGAGTGGGTGTGTCGGTCAGTAGCAAAACGGGATTATCGCGCGAAAACACGCGCTGTGCACATTATCGGGTGAGATGCCGCTAAGCACGTTAACGCGTGGTAATCTTAAGTAGGCATGCAGACATGCAAACACTGAAACAGAGGTGTAGCACAATGCTTAATACACTGACTGATGGTACAGGGGTCATGAGTTTGATCACCCAGTGTGCCTAATGCATATGGCTGGCTGAGGCATTAGCTGTTACATGCAAGTATTGCTTTTTGAGTCATGTTATGAATATTTTAATTAGTGCTGCCAGCAAACACACCCTCACGTGCCGTAACTGAAGGTGCCGCATAAGGCACTCTATAAGGCACTCCATAGGGCACATTATAAAATGCACTGTCTGCCAAGGCACCCTATAATGTCCCCTATGGGGCACCCTATAAGGCTCTGTATAGGACACCTTATAAGGCACCATAGAAGGTGCCTTATGAAGCACCTTATGGCTACAGTACTCCTAGGGTGTTGTTGTTGGCAGCACTAATGTACATTAAAAATAGACAATGCCTCGGACAGCCCTATCAAATAACCCCACAGTGCGTGTGAACCCATGACCTCTGGCTCCATAGGCAGTGAAGTATCCAGTGGGCTACAGCGGCTAACAAACCCCTGGCTGGCTACAGAAGGACTGCAGGTCACCACACAAACTGTCTGCTGTGGTTACCAATATAGGGTTAACCCACTCGTACCCATGATGCACTGCACATGCACATCAGCAGTCTACAGATGATCACAACATGGGGTATGCACCCCCACAGCACCTCGGCCTGGTAGGGGGAACTGACCGTGTGCACCCCCACAGCACCTCAGTCTGGTAGGGGGTACAGACCGTGTCTGTTACTGGCACAGAGTAGCTACAGACCGTCACATTGTGCGGGTACTGTGCTCACCCTGAGGGTGAGGTGGGGCGACCAGCACCAGGTCCACAGCACCTTTCATGGCTGATATATGCCATGCTGCAGGTCCCCATCAGTGCTAGTGTATGTGTGATAGGTAGTTCCTGCAGACACACCTAGGATACATCTGTATCTCTCAGTCATGTCTAGCCCTTATAGGCTATGATGCACCCAGAATAGTGCATATCCTGTGTTGGTGCCATGGTCACGTAGGTGAAGGGGGGGGGGGTGTTTGGACCCATAGGCGGATTATGTACAACCACCCAACCCACCCTCTGTGGCTCAGGGTGGGAAACAGGATCTCCCACCAACAGATCCACATTCTACCTCCCTGCAATGGTGGCAGTAGAAGGGACCATCAAACCCAGTCCTGCTGGGGAACAGACACCCTACAGGGCAGTCAATGCCAATCTGTACACATCCATAAGGCAAGGCAGACAGACAGAAGGCCTGGAAACGCTCAGCTGCCCCCCACTATCTGACATTCTCCAGCAGCAAGCCATCAGCCGCTGCACTCTGCAAAGTGTTCCAGCCAGACACATACTAACTGCAGACAGTCTGCTAGCTAGTCCACAGTGCATGTTCCTGGAGGAGATGCATGTACCCAGAACTGGGATGTCAGCATACACAGCAAGCAGATAAGTCAGTGATTGGGCCCCAAAAGAGAACCCATAAATATCACATGAGAGAAATAGTAGATAGCACTATGGGGGAACCTAACCATGCCGTGGTCACTGCTCAGTCAGGGTGAGAGTGACCTCCCAGCAGGACATGCTGTGGCCACCCTGTCCGTGCAGGTGGTGGCTGGGCACTACAATGTCCGAGCCATTGCCCTATGCCCTGTGCAGATGCAGCCAGGCCAGGCCACCCTATCCAGGCTATTCCCACAGTGCCTTGCTCCTCATTATGCACATTGGCAGGCCAATACTGGCAACAGTGCTAGCAGTGTGGGCTGTGGAGGGTGTTGGCAGCCACCACACACTGGATAGACAGACACACACTCCACACACCTATGCCAGCATTGTGCAACTATAGAGGTGTTTGACAGCCCTGGCCACCACACCAGTCCTGAGCACAGTGCAGGCATGGCTATGGTACGCAATACTGTTGGGGTCACTCTGTCAGACACCAGACCTGAGGCACACTCCACCGACATCAGAAAGGTTGCAATGATGCAGCTCAATCAGCCAATTGTGCTTAATGTAGGAATTGCTATCTGCCAGTTATCATAGCAACCTTTTGATAGCTGTGTACAGTTTTCCCATGTTTAGGGTGGCATTGCTAAGGTATGCAAGTTGTCAGACGGCTGCCTGGGTGAGAATGTTCACAGTCTTGGCAAGTGCATATATCAATATGATTTGCAAGGGATTGTGGGAAATGCAGTCCATTCACACCAGACACAGCTGCTCACAATAATTAGTTGTGCTTGAGTGTAAAGCCAGTAAGATATTTATTTATGGGGTTATTTCTCCCAACACAGATATGCTTGATAGCACATAAAACAGGATACTTGCTTTCAGTGTTAAACTTGGAAAAACAAAATCAGAAAAGCAACAGCTGAACTTGTCAGGCAATCAAATGAAAAGAATAAAGACCTGGTTGGTAACAAACTGGTCTTTTCTGTAGGCTTTAGCTAATATTTTCTTAGCAGTGTTTAAAACAACAAGCAAAACCCACAAAGAAGGGAAAAACTGTTCTTTTCAGGTTAACTTCTTATATCTTCACACATAGATTCAGAAGTGATTCCCTCAGAGCTCACAAGCAATTAGGTAAGGCTCAATTGCTAGCAGTTACCCAGCTGAAACCCCTTAGCTGGCTTACTTTCTACTGCTTGGCTCAAATCCTACTTTAGGAGCTTTTCTGAGTAGATTAAAGAACAAGTTTGTATTTCTTTGTGATGGTTGTTGTACTTTGTAACAGAAAATTACCAAAGGAGTTTAGACAGAGAGCAATCCATATATTCACAGCCTGTATCTAAGACCGCTCCCCCTTCTTCAACAATCATGGGTTCAATATCATGGATTGGCACAGAGGAATTTCTCAATGGAGCACTCTCAGGAGAATACTTGTTTCCCTGCTGTCTTTCAAGGTTATAGCTAGGGCATAGATCAGTGTTCATACCTGAGCTTCCATTGCTGTTAGAGTTCCTCTCTAAATAGCCTGGCCAGTATGTAATCCAGTTCTTATGTCCAGCCTTCCAATCCAGATCCCTGGACACTGGATCTCTCTTCACATACCTTCTGGCAGGGGTTCTAGGGTCCCTTCCAAGTGCAGCCGTCTCCCTCACAGGTACCCTCTGGAGATTCATAGCTCTGCAGCACCATTCCTCTGGCTTTCCCCAGTCCAATGGTGTATGCTGGCCCTTGGAATACCTTCCAGTATACGTACTGCTCTGGACTCCTTTAGACCTCCCAAATGCTTTTCTCTTCTTTCTTCCAAAGGGTTTCTTGCCCTCTCTGTCCGTCCGGTCTGGCTTCTGTTCCTGATGATCCTCCAGATGATGAAGACGTCCAAGCTGAGGATATCCAAGCTTATTCTGAGGATCTCCCAGATGAAACTGAGGATGAGGATCTCCCAGATGAAACTGAGGATGAGGATCTCCCAGATGAAACTGAGGATGAGGATAATTCTCTGTAGAATAAACTCTACCTTTATTCTGCTTTGATGAGTGCTCCACCCTAGCACAGTGCAGCTGTGCTGAATCAGGCCCTGCCCTTTGAGATGAGTGCTTAGGGATTACCTCATAGCCCTCCTGATTGAACACACGTTTCCCCACTTCAGCTCCTCTAATGGCTGTTGGAAACCTGGTGCATTCTGGGACTGGTAGTCTTTTATGGGAAAATTCTGTTTTCTTATTTCTACCAGAACTGACAGGTTGCTTGTTCAGAGTCACTTCACCTTTTCTATAGCTCCTTCCTGAGCTATGATAAGCTTCCTTATCACAAAGTGCTAGTATTGGGAGATGCACGCAGGGTCCAACATCCTGCCTCTCCAGGAGGCTTGGGATAATGGAGCCTGTGGGTGCGGGTGTGTCTGCCCCTGTTGGCCGCTGCTCTAGGGCAGAGGTTCCCAACTCCAGTCCTGGAGGGCCAAACACTGTTCGGGTTTTCATGCTGTCCCTAATGAATATGCATGAGATACATCTGCATATCATGGGGGCGGTGCATAGAAATGCAGCACAGCCATATTTATTAGAGGCAGCATGGAACCTGAATGGTGTTTGGCCCTCCAGGACTGCATTTGAGAGACTCTGCTCTAGGTAATGCGCATGTTTATGGTGTCTGTGCTATATAGGGTAAAATGTAGGTGTTTTGGGCATGTCTACATCATCTGTAATAAAGGTTCTGTCTGTATTAGCACGTTTTAGTAGTGGGTAAAATATGGGGGCTGGGTTGGTAGGAACTACAGCTGGGACTTGAACCTGTGACCTTCTGCTCCTAAACACACTGGCTGTGTGCATGGCACCACTGTGTTGCCACAGAGGCAGTGCATTCCCTGGGGATAGCATGACTGTTCATCAGACAGGGCCTGTCTGTTGCAGTGCATGGCACCCACCTACACAGGGCTAGGCCACGGTCTGCTCTGGGCAGCCGCCACTGCCCCCTCCACCACCAGTACCCCTCTTCCACCATGCTGACATGCCCTTCTGCTGGTGGTGCTGGTGGAGCACAGTCTCAGGCCATCCAGTGTGCGGGTAGGCAGCTGCCTATGGTGTGGGTTCTGGGGTAGGGGTGTATGCATAGCTGTCCATGCTTCCCCCAGCACCGCCTGGCAATGTTCTGTGCTCTTGGGAGTACCTGCTGGGTACTATTGCCTGTGACACTGTGGGAAGCACACTCGTGCCCATATTGGGCCCTCATCAGTTGCTGTCTGGCTGCACTACTGTTTCAACATTCCTATGGGCCACCTAGGCATCACCCTAGTCCGCACTGTGGCCCAGTTGCACCACAGCATTGTGCCGCCTGCAGCCCTCTGTGTCCCCTTTTCAAGCATCTGTCCAGTTGCCCGTTCCGACATGCCCGCCCTGCTGTTGCAGAACATGTGCATGCCATAGGACACCTGCCCAATGGAGAGGGGAAACCCTGCTCAGTGCACTTTCACTGTGGGCTCATTCACCTTGTATGGGGACGGAGCATAGACCCTTCCAAAATTCATATCTTTTTTTTGGAGCTTTCTTGGAGGGGGGGGGGGGGGTTGATGTTTCCCATGAATATCACTATTGCCCAGTTGGTTATGTTTTTTTTTTTCCATTTTGTTCAGGTCATTTTCAATGTTTATTTGCCCTTTTGTTCCGTGCACATGTATCACACATCACTTTTTGTAGGTATCCCTGGTTTTGCTTTACATTGCTGACGGAAATGGCTCATTTTCCCTTTAAATCAGCTCTAACACCAGGGTTTCACTGGCATTAGTTTTCAGCCTCGAATTTCACAGTGTTAGTGTGCAGGGAGCCTCTCCCCTCCCACTCTCCGCCCATTGACCCTCTCTCTCCGCCCCTGGGGAGCCTTCCTCCGCCCTCTGGGAGCCTTTCTCTGCCCTCAGCGCTCATTTGTGCAGCTGCGTGTGTCATCGCGTGCTAAGGTACCTCTGCGCACGATAAAGCGCCATTATTGCACGATTAGGTACCTTATCGTGCGATAACGTGGAAGAGCGCACGTTAAGACTGCTTAGTAAACATGCTCCTAAATCATGCAATTTGGAAAAGTACAAAACAAATTAGAGCACTTATGAGTATATGTTCCTTGTCTTGTAAAGTAGACATGAGATTTTATAGTAAAAATGGCATCAATTGTATTGAATGTTGGAGAAAAATCTTAAGAAATGACTACTTCTATGGTGTAAAATATAGTAGGGTTTGCAATCAGAGAACAATCACTAGTCATCAACTTTGACATAAAAATAATTACATTCTATTATTTTTTTTATATTGCTTGAAGGCTTTGCATATGAGAACTCATGTGCAATATATCTATTTACTTTTTCAGACCAGCTTGTGCTCAGAGAGAAACACATTAAAAGGTTCACTCTCTGGTTGATGTAGATCAGTGGCTCCCAAATCTATTCTGGAGGAACCCCAGCCTGCCAGGTTTCATAATATCTGCCTTGAATATTTATGAGGTAGATTTTCAAGCTCTTCTTCCATTTCATATTAATTTCTATCATGCATATTTATTGAAGATATCCTGAACTCAACTTTCTTGGGGGTCCCCCTTGAGAGGTTTGGGAACCATTGATCTTGATTACCATGTTTGGGTAAGCAGTTCCTCTTCTGATATCAGCAATATCAGAAACAAAATGGAGGATACACTAAGGTTGTTGTTTTTTCGAAGCCCTGTTTATTCTTTGGATGTCTGAAAATGAGCACACAGATATCTAAATCACAGAGATACCCAAGGGCCATGTCCAAGTCATGAAGGGGCATAATGGAGGCATTATCATAGCATTCTGGGAAAGATGGACATGAACACCCAATTTCAGAAATGGCAAGCAAGTCACCACCTGCTAACGTGACCATCCATGTCTATTCCTTCTCCAGGGCAAGAACAGGCATCAGAAAAGCTCTTATTTTGCCATCAAGACATCCCAAGGACATAGAGAAGAATGTATTCTGATAAACGCTATACTTTTCATGATGATTTAAAAAACTGTAGGGATATGGGGACACAATTTCAGTTCATCACACTGATGCACGTCCCCACAAGCAAAAAGGATTAGACATCTATTTGCTCTCTGGTGCAGCCATCTATTATTTATTTATTTTATTTGAAACATTTTTCAATACGCCCCTTCCAGAGATCAGGAGTGGTTTACATTGTAACACACAGTATACATGGAACATTGTAGGTGTACTTATAACAATTAACTATTTACATTACAGCTATGTACATTTGTACATCATTCCAAATGATGATTATTGTACATGATAACTTCAACATGTATACAACAGTTTGCATGTTGGTACGCAATGTGCTCTATTATTGATTGTGGATGGTGATTGATTTGGAGAGTGGTAGAGTTATGAGGACTGTGTGGTAGGGATGACGGTTGAATTTTGAATGCAGATAGGGTTGGGATTGCTGTAATGCTCAATGAAAAGGAATGATTTTAATTCCTTTCAGAATGTGTGTGAGTCTTTAATTGTTCTTAAAGCTTCAGGGAGGGAGTTCCATTGGGTGGGGGCTACAAATATGAATGCCCTTTTGCTCTTTATTTGTTTGGTCTTACAGACTGATGTTGGAACTGTAAAAGTATTTTGGCTGTTTCCTCTTCTTGATCTGTACATTAGAGATGTGAGGTAAGAGGGGCTACATTATGAATTAGTTTGAAAGTGGTCATTATGGATTTATATTTTATTCTACTGGCAATTGGTATCCAGTGAAGATCATACAGGATGAGTGTGATGTGGTCTGATAGGCGTGCTTTGACTATAATTTTAGCTGTAACATTTTGTGCCATTTGTAGTATGTCTAGGTTCTTTTTGTTTGATCCTTATAATAGGCTGTTACAGTAGTCGAAGTGTGGCATGATAAGGACCTGGACTATTGTTCTGAAGTCATTTATAAGGTGTCTGAGCTGTTGAATAATCCTTAACTTAAAAAATATGGTCCTGGTTGTTTGCTTTATGTGGGTTAATGTGTTGAAGGTTTTGTCAAGAATGACACCTAGATATTTTACTTCCTGTTTTACTGGGAGTGTGGTTCAATTCCCACATAGGGACAAGTAACCTCAGGCCGGAGGGACTGGGGTCTCTAGTCCCATGGCCACTCTTTGTGGGCTTGGGCAAGCCACTTAACCCTCCATTGTCTCAGGTACACTTAGATTGTGATCCCTTCAGGGACGAGGGAATAAAAAAAATGTGCCTGTTAGCATATACAGTATCTGTAAAACGCTTTGACCCGGTGAAAAACGGTATATAAGCACAGCTAAATAAATACATGTAGACAGATTGTTGGGGGTGGGTTGATGTTTTGATTTCTTGATGTTGATGCTTTCATTTTCTTGAAGTTGATGCTCATTTTGTTTGATTGGAGCCAGTTTCTGCTTCTTTTAGACAAGTTGCTAGGTTGTCGTAGGTGGAGTTAATTATGTCCAAGGGTGAGTACAGCATAATATCGTCAGCATATATATGATATCCTGTTTTTGTTGTTAAGTGCCGTCGAGTCGGAGTCGACTCATGGCGACCCTCTGGATAGCTATCCTAAATTGTGTTCGGTCTTCAGTCAGGCGGCTCATTGTTGACAGACTGGTACCCGTAGCTGCTGTTATTGTATCGATCCATCTCATTGCTGGCCTTCCTCTTTTGCGTTGACCTTCTATCTTGTCAAGTATGATGTCTTTCTCTAATGATCTCTCTCTTCGCATGATGCGTCCAAAGTATGAAAGTCGAAGTCTTGTCATCTGAGCTTCTAAAGAAAGCTTAGGTTTGATCTCCTCTAGTACCGACTGGTTTGTTCTTCAGGCAGTCCATGATATACACAGTATTTGCCGCCAGCACCATAATTCAAAGGCATCAATTTTCTTCCTGTCTGTCTTTTTCACTGCCCAGCTTTCACATCCATATGATGTTATTGAAAATACCATGGCTTGAACAAGTCGAATCTTTGTATGGAGAGAGACATCTCTGCTCTTGAGAATCTTATCTAGGTCTTTCACAGCCATTCTGCCAAGAGCAATGCGTCATTTGATTTCTTGACTGCTTGTTGCTTCTTTATTGATAGTTGATCCAAGTAGGTTAAAGTTGTTCACAATTTCAATTTCTTCTCCTTCAACGATGAACCTGTTGATTATGCCAGTTGTCATGATCTTTGTCTTCTTTACATTAAGGTGCAGGCCCATTTTGAGACTAAGTTCTTTGATTGTGAGAAGCAAATGTTTCAGATCATCTTCACTTTCAGCCAGTAATGTAGTATCATCAGCATAGCGAAGGTTGTTGATGAGTTTTCCACCAATCTTCACACCTCTGTTGTCTTCATACAATCCTGCTTCTCTGATGATTTGTTCTGCATATAAATTAAACAGGTAGGGGGAACGTATGCAGCCTTGTCTTACACCTTTGCTTATTTTAAACCATTCTGTTTCTCCTTGTTCCGTTCAAACTGTTGCTTCTTGATCAATGTACAAATTGCGCAAGAGAACGATCAGGTGTTCTGGTATACCCATGCTTCTTAATGTGGCCCAGAGTTTCTCATGGTTTACACAGTCAAAAGCCTTGCTATAGTCGATAAAGCACAAATAGATATCCTTTTGGTATTCTTTAGTCTTTTCAAGGATCCATCTCACATCTGCAATGATGTCTCTCATTCCTCGCCCTTTCCTGAACCCTGCTTGCACTTCAGGTAGTTCTTGTTCCAGGTATGGTTGTAGTCTCCTTTGAATAATCTTCAGTAGAATCTTGCTGGCATGTGGGATCAGAGCGATTGTTTGATAATTTCCACAGTCAGTTGGATCACCTTTCTTTAGTATTGGTATAAACACAGATCTTTTCCAGTCAGTTGGCCATGATGTTGTCTTCCATATTTCTTGGCAGAGCCTTGTAAGTATGGTAACAGCTGCATCAGATTGCTGCAATACTTCTATAGGAATGCCATCAATGCCTGGTGCTTTGTTCTTTGATAAGGCTTTCAATGCTGCTTCAACTTCTTCTTTCATCACCAATGGTTCCCGATCATAAGGTACAGGTTGAAACGGCTGTTGGTCCACTTGATCTTTATCATATAAAAACTCTGTATATTCCTTCCACCTTTTCTTGATCTTCTCAGCATCATTCAACATAGAACCTTGAGCATCTTGTAACATTCCAATTCGAGGCTGGAACTTTTTCTTTAACTCTTGTAGCGTTAGGAAAGCCGATCTTGTTCTTCCTCTAATAGCTTCTGCTTCTATTTCCTTGCATGCGTCGTTGTAGTACTTTTCCTTTTCCTGTCTTGCTGCACATTGGAAATCTCTGTTGAGTTCTGCGATTGTCTTTCTTTCTCCTCTGGCTTTAGCTTCTCTGTGTTTCTGTGCAATTTTCAGAGTTTCTTCCGTCATCCATTTTGGCCGTTTTTTCTTTTTCACCTTTTGTAGAGACTTCTCGCTTTTTTCCAACACAACCTTCTTGATGTCATTCCATAACTCTTCCGGAGCTCTGTCATTTGTATCTAAAGCAGCAAATCAATTTTGCAGGCAGTCTTTAAATTCCAGTGGTATATTCTCAAGGTCATATTTTGCTGCATTCATGAGTTGTTTGCTCGTTTTCAACTTTAGCTTGAGTTTGCATACTAGTAGTTGATGATCTGTACCACAGTCAGCTCCAGGTTTTGTCTTGGTTGATGTTATATAGCTTTTCCATCGTTAATTTCCACAGATGTAGTCAATTTGATTTTTATACAATCCATTAGGTGAAGTCCATGTGTACAGTCGCCGCTTGTGTTGCTGGAAGAAGGTGTTTGAGATGAATAGATTATTGGTCTTGCAGAATTCTATCAGTCTTTCTCCAGCTTCATTTCTGTTGCCAAGTCCATATTTTCCAACTACTTTGCCTTCTTCTTTGTTGCCAACTTTTGCATTCCAGTCACCCATGACTATCAGGATATCCTGTTTGCATGTTCTGTCAATTTCAGCTTGTACTTGTTCATAGAACTCTTCAATTTCATTCTTTTCTGCAGCTGTTGTTGGGGCATATACTTGAATTATAGTTGTGTTGATAGGCAATCCTCGTAGACGAATAGAGATTAAGCGTTCGCTGACTGCATTGTATTTCATTATAGTTCTTGCAAATTTCTTCTTTATTATAAATGTAACACCATTTCTTCTTTGTCTTTCATTTCCAGCATAGTAGACCATGTGATCATCTGATGCAAAGTGCCTGATGCCAGTCCATTTCAGTTCGCTGACACCCAACAGATCAAGTTGTACACGTTCCATTTCATTCTTGACCACCTCCAACTTCCCTTGGTTCATACTTCGTACGTTCCATGTTCCAATGTGTAAGACATCTTTACAGCTTCTGACTCTCATTTCATGTGCAGCTACATCAGCAGTCAGACTTCCCGAGGGCTTTGATCCAACCACATCATAAATGCTGGCTTTACTCTGAAAAGTCTTCAGCTCTTCCCCAGTAGCTAGTTGAGTGCCTTCCGACCCAGGGGTCTCATCTTCCAGCACCATAGCACAATTTGTTTTGTTGTAACTATCCATTGGGTTTTCATGGCAAGATACAGAAGTAGATTGCCGGGCCTTTCTTCCGCGCAGTTTAAGTTTGGTGTTGTTGTCGTTGTCACAGAAATGTGATCCTCCGCCGTCAACACTATCCCATTCTGCTGCTGGGTGGTTTGTCTTAGTCTGGTACCTCAGCTGAGACCTGTCCATCTTGGGAGACCCTGCCAGTAGTTAAACTACCGATAGTTTAGCTCTCAGCATCACTGATGCACGCAAGCCCTCACAGCACAACAAGCTGCAAACCAAGTGAGAGTATGATATCCTATTTTGTGTTTTTTGAATATGGAACAGATTTTTTTTATTTATTTTATTTATTTAAAGTCTTTTCTATACCGTGCTTTTTAAAATTAGCTTGGTTTACGGTCAACAGCAAATTTGTACAGTCCCGGCAGAGCCAGTACTGTACATACAATGAACAGGATTTGCAACTTGGATTAACTGGGGTAACTATGTACAGGCTGCACAGCTAGGCAGCGTGGTGGCTCTTTTAAGTAACTATATACAGGCTACGCAGTCGGGCCACAGATGGGCGGTGGCGACAGGGGCTGCTTGGCCACTATTTACACAATTAGGTGACTATTTACAAGTGCATACCAGGGTGTCTGGATATATAAATTGAACAGGAGTTCTGAAAGGGCAGAACCTTGGGGTATTCCCTGGTCTTGAGGAAAGGTTGGAGAAGTTTCATGTTCTATTTGAATGTATTGGGCATGCTCAGATATATATGATTTGAACCATTTATGGATTGTTCCTTTTATGCCTATGTGATCAAGTCTGGAGAGAAGGATATTGTGATTCACATTGTCAAATGCAGATGTGATGTCCAAAAATACAAGGATGAATGCTTGTTTTGTGTTATCCATTCCCCAAATGAGGGTGTCAAATAATTCTAGCAGAAGTGTTTCAACCCCATGGAATGGTTGAAAGTCATACTGTTGTTCATCTAAAGGTGCACTTAGGTCTATGAAATCTTGGAGTTGGAATTGGACCACTTTTTCAATGATTAGCTACAAATGGGATACTGGCAATGGGTCTATAGGAGGATGAATCATCTTTACTGAGATTTTTACTCTTTAGGATAGGTCGAATTGTGTTAAGTTTGAGCACATTTGGCATAAATCCTTGTTGAAGGGATTGATTAAGTATGTTTAACAGGGAGGGAGCAAATTTGCTTTTGTTGCTTTGATCCATGCTACAGGACAAGGATCTAGGGGGAGTGGTTGTATTGATTTTTGAAATTATGTCTAGCAGTTGTCTATGGTCTATAAGATGGAATGAGAGCCATTCATTGGTATTAGCTGGGTTCACCATTGCGGGAGAAATAACTACTGGGTTCTTAGGTTTTAGCTTGTTGGCATAGTAGTTTGCTAGAGTTTGGGGGTTAATGGATATTTTATGTGAGTCATCTTGTGGGGATTTGTTTAATGATTTAAGAATGTCAAAAAGTTCTATTGGATGGTTAATGGCTTTGTTTAGGATTTTTATGTGGTGGTTCTTTTTTGCGTTGTTTATTGCTTCTTTATATGTGTTCAAAATTGACATGTAGAGTGTTTTGCATTCTGTGTTTTCTTTATCTCCATTTATGTTCTACTTTTCTGAGTTCTTTTTTTATCTTGGCTATATCAGGAGTATACCATTTTTCCGATTGTTTATGAGGATGTTTTAAGGATGTGGGTGTTGGTTTGGCCACTCTATTGATTGAATTCCATTTTGATAGAATTTCATTAAGGTCAGTTGAGGTGGAATCAAGCTGAGGTATGGTGGTATTTAAGAATGTATCTCTATCAAAGGGTTTATATAATTTATTTTGGTGGATGCTGGGTGAGGATGCAGGGATTGGGGGGGGGGGTAATGGTAATGGTAAAGAGAAACATATTAGAAAGTGGTCTGACCATGGGACCTAGGTAACTTGTGGTGGGGTATAACTAGAGTATTCTGTTATAGGTTTTGGCAGGACCACTAGATCAAGGGTATTGCCCTTAATGTAGGTGAGACACTTTATCATTTGCTGGAAGCCCATATCTTCCATTGAGTCCAGAAATGCAGTTGTATGTGTATGAGAGAGAGACAATGGGTTAAAGTCACCTAGTATGATTTGGGGCTTCCTTATCAGGGATGTACAGGCAGATTCAAGGATTGCTGTAATGTTTTGGTGGTTGGGTGCAGGGTGTATATACAGAAGGCATATGGCTATGCTTTTATTTTCAATTTTGAGAATGTCAATCCCATCGTGGTTACTGCATATGCTGGATGAGGCTTTTATTTCCACTTTAGTTATTGCAAGAATGCCCCTGCCTCTTTTGTGGTGCCTGTGGCAGTTAAAGAGATTATAGCCTTGAACTTTTAGCTGTTTTAGAAGAACAGTATCAGCATCAGAAAGCCAGGTTTCCGTGATAACGAGGAAATCAGTTTTTTCATCTATGATGAGGTCTATGATGAGTGGGATTTTGTTTCTTATGGATCTGGCATTGATTAGGATAAATCTTAGTGAGGTAGGTGTGACAGTGCCATTTTGCAGTTTGTTTTTTGGTAGCGTGTTTATGTGGATCAGTCTATGTTGAGATCTCTTCTTGTTCAGGAGGGTGCATATTTCTATATAGATTAAGGTGCTGGTTTTGTCTGAGATGGTGGTAGATGATGGGGATGGGGATGGGGTTGGGGAAGGATTGGTAGGGATCATGTGGGGCGTAATGGCGTTGAATATTGGAGGGCCTATGAGCAAAAGGTATAAAGCTTACATTAGCATTTTTCTGGTTTCCATTGTGGTGTAGTCATGTTCCCGTCATATCTAATGTACAACTTGAACAGTATGCAATAAATTATACAATTTTAGAGTCTTTAACAAAGCATCAGAGTATAAAGATATGCTTGTGCAGTATATAATAAACAGTTAGGTAATGGCTGTAATGTCAGATCAGTAATAAAGAGTGGTTGGACAAAGTCAGCAAGTTGAATGCAGAGGGATAGAAAGAATAATGATGGATTGTCTCTACTGTAGAGAGAATATATTGCTTTAATGATAGTATATAGAGAGGACATACACGTTTGAGATCTGAGAATAAGGGGTGTTATTACAGGGCATTGCAGTTTATATAATAGCAATGCAAGAATATAATATAATAGCAATGCAAGAATGTTTACAATTGTGGAACATGTGACAATAAAGATGCAACACGTAAATAAAATGCACATAAAATAAGTTTGGAAATGTATGAGAGTGAATGAATATGCAGTGCCAACTTTGGCAAAGTAATCGATTTGAGTTCAGTGATGGAGTTTGTATGAATGTGAAGATCAGTTTTGAGTAACCAGCGATCAGTACTTCTGCCAAAAAAATTACTGAGGTGAGAGTTGATTGAAGTTTTAGTGGTATCCTTCTGGGACAGTTGTAGAGGTATCTCAATGTTGGGATTTGTGTTCCCGCCTTCGTTCCCCGCCTAAGGCTCAGGCCCGCCCTTCATGGGCACACCTACAGTGTGCTGCTTTTTATGCTGTTCAGCTGGAGTTCTGATTGGGCCTTGGTGGGGGGAGCGGGAGGGGCCAGGAGCTCCTGTTTCTACCCCTAATTTAGAATCAGGACTCGGCGAAGAAGGTGAGTCCGTTCGGTAATTTTGCTCTTTATAATGGTTTCTACAGTTTTTCTCAGTACTGACCTCAGGCTCATCGGTCTGTAATTTCCTGAATCACCTCTGGAACTCTTTATAAAAATTGGTGTTACATTGGCCACTCGACAATCTTTAGTTAGTACGGATGATTTTAATGATAGTTCACAGATTATTAATAATAGGTCTGCAATTTCAATTTTAGGATGTTTATGTTTATGTTTATTACATTTGATATACCGCTCAAGCCAAAGCATCAGAGCGGTTTACAATATTACATAAAAGTTACAGAAAATATGAAAAGAACGCCATTAATTACATAGGACAGAATAAGAGATACAGTGATAGTTAAAGGAATAGAGGAGACAAGAAGAAATGTTCCAAATAGCATCTGAAGAGGTAGATATCATACCACCAGGTGTTTAAGCTCCCACTCACAACCTCCGCTGTCGACATCACCCCTCCACCGCTCCGATCTCCACAGCAAGCAGAACCAATGTAGCAGCATTTTAAACGTCCCCGCACGGTCCTACGCCTAAGGGCCACGTCAAAGGGCCCTCTGGCGAGGCCCTCAGGCATGGGCCCGCAAGGCATGGGCGCGCCAGTGGAAATGACGGTTTTAAAGCCGTTAAAGGCTGCTGGTATGGGCAGGCTGAAAGGAAAGAGGTGGAGCTCCCGCTCACACACCTCCGATGCTGGCTGGTTGCTGCTCCCCCCGTCTCTGTGCCAGTGGAAGTGACGGTTTTAAAGCCGTTAAGGGCTGCTGGTATGGTCAGGCTGAAAGGATGTCCAAGTTTCAAATGTTGAGCAAGAACCTAAATGTTGCTGGCTTTTTCTTTTTTTAAGTTTTATGTTGGACATCCTAGATTGCACCTGGATGTCCTTTCTAAAATGTCACTTCCTGCAAGGACAGGAAGCCAGAATTACTTCTCACATTTTAGTCGCCACACTTTCTTATTTGAACATATAACAAAGCAATTACAGAAGCTTAAATCCATAGGAACAAATGGTGCAAAATGATAATTCAAGGAATACAAGAAATAATATGTCAAGGTGAAGTACTGCAGGAATTGAAACAAATCACGATAAACTAGAAAGATGCAATACAGAAATTAGATAAACTAAATAGTAGCAAATCACCTGGACCAAGGTGCTGTAAGGAATCAAATATGAGATTGCAGACCTCAGGGCTTATATTCAAAAGAATGGTTCCACCTTATATAAAAAGACCATCCAGATGTTTATAAAACAGCCTTATGAAAAGAAATAAAGGACCATGTTTAAGTTCCTTGTGTGCAGGATTCCTTATGGAAGTTTACATTTTAGTTTAATTTTCATTTCTAGGAATGACCTCCGTGTTACCTATTGGTTTTCTAAGTCTGCATAGTTTCATATAGCTTTCAACATATTCTTTCACTTTATACATAAAGCTTATTCAACATATTTCACATAGGTGCTTTAAATTATTTTTAGACTCCATAGGGATTCATTTTTAAATTTGTTTTTTAGTTTTTCTTTGAAATGCCTCACTGGGTGGCCTCTTTACAATGCATTTTTTGAACTCCTTGTCCCTCCTTTCATTAGGATATATATGTGTGCAGATTTTAGATGATTTCTTTGCTTGTTCCCAATGGTCCATCTCTTCCTTTTTCACCTTCTTTATGCTGCCACAATTTATGTCTTAATTGTTTTAATGCATGTTTTTAATATGGTTTGGAACATCAAGGTTTTATTTGACTTTTTATATATAATTGGTTAGTACTGTATTTATGTATCTGTGCCTGTCTTTGTGATTTTTAGTTTTGCTGATTCACTTTGGGAATTATTCTGAGACACAAATAACGGGGATGGACGTCTCAACGGGATGTCCATTCCTGCTATTCGTGCTGGCGGCAGCCCCCGACTAATTTCCCCACCAGTTGTACGGAGAAGTTAGTTGGGGCGGGTAAGAGGTGACTCGGGGGCGGAGAAAGGCAGGCAGAGGGCGGTCACCAGCCCTAGACATACAAGGCCGATTCTATATCTAAGGCTGGCAAAATGGCCAGGGAAGTTATTCCACCTCCGAGGACTTCTCTGGACTTTTTTTCTTTCAACCTCAGGGCACGGGAGGTCCTGTGGGAATAAACCTTTTTATGTGGCAGCCGGCATTGCGGCTTTTAAATAGAGCCGGGATGCAATAAGAGCAAACAAATCCACCACCAGGAGAGCATTCTCCTTTGCCGCACCTGCTATCTGGAACTCTTCCTGGTACGTTGAGGACCACCACTGATACTAAGAACTTTAGAAAGCAACTAAAAACCTTCCTTCTTG
The DNA here is from genome assembly GCA_033557465.1 of Ichthyophis bannanicus. Classification (NCBI taxonomy): domain Eukaryota; kingdom Metazoa; phylum Chordata; class Amphibia; order Gymnophiona; family Ichthyophiidae; genus Ichthyophis; species Ichthyophis bannanicus. The sequence goes on from CM066035.1 coordinate 453,659,461, forward strand.
TTGACCATTTCAATGAACCCACCAATCACCATATTAGATAGATTTTACCATATTCTGTTTATACGCAGTTTTAATTGTATATAAGTTATGCTGCAAAGCACCCTTGCATGACTACCTGCCCCATGTTCCATTTTAAGTTTTCTGTAAGTGTGCAAGTTTAACAAGTTCTATGTAAAAGTGAGAGTTATAATGTAAACTGCTTTGATTCTAAGAGAAAGCGGTATATAAAAACTGTTAAATAAATAAATACAATTTAAAAGCCAGACTGAGCTATACGGGCAGTGCCTGTATGTGCAGGCCAGGACTGAATCGCAGTACCGGCCTGCATGTATAGGCATGATTTTGATCCCGTTGGGCTAGACATACCCCACTAAATCAGAATCGCGATCCCCTTTGTACATCCAGCTCAGACCGGATGTATAAAGAGGATCTATGTGCGGGACAGAATTGGGCCCTTTGTGTCTATTATTTATTATGCTTTTAATGTAGATGATTCATTTACTATTTTATGATTTTTTTTTTAGGTTTATACCCCCTGAAGAAAGCGTCCAGCTGAATCGCTTTGGGGTTTCAATAAAGTTTTACAATATCACCTTTGGTTCATCTGTTCCTGTACTATATGTGGTCTTCACCAATGGGTGTTTTTGTTCTCCTTTGGGTGGCCCTGAACTCCCACCTTTGTACCCCTATTATAATCATTGGTGTTCCTTGGACCTACAAGTACCCTCAACCTTGTATCCCGACTATGATATTTCCAATATTTGGAGGCAGGAATGATGCTTACACACTCCTGCCTCCACACTTACATCTTGGAAAATGACAGCACCTCACCCCACACAGTGCATCCTGAGATGCACTGGGCACGGTCAATCTGCTAAATAAGGAAAAAATTAAAATATTTGGTAGATGGAGCTCCCCCCTGCAGTGCATCTGGTATACAAAGCATTAGGTAGTACCTTGGGGAGGGAGAAGGGGGTCAGTCTGTCAAATAAGGCAATTTTTGCCTTATTTATCAGACTGATCAAGGCTAGTGCATCCCAGGATGAACTGCACAGGGTCAGATGATGTCATTTTTCAAGATGGGCAAAGGAGCGTGTGCGCATTGCTTCTGCCTCTTGACATTGAAGGTATCACCTTTGGAGATGGAGGATTGAGGGTACGGGAAGGCTCATGGACAACAAATGATTCCTTTGGGGCTTCAGGACCCGCAAGCTATCACTTATATTTTGGAGGAGTTCAGTGGGTGGGGCATTTAGAACAGGTCAGCAAGGGATTGGGTGCCTGGGCCTAATCGATGGGTCACCTGTGGTGAAGTATCAAACGTCACCTCCGATGATTCCTTTGCTCCTGGCTGCATCTTTATATCTGGCTGAAACTTGTGTAAGGATCCAGTGTAAACAGAATAGTAAAATAACTGCATTATTATATTGGGGAGCAATTACATATTTCTTACTTTATATGTAATTAGCATGCCCACTACACCATTCTTTAACACAGTGGTTTCACATAGGATTTACCTGTGCTATTTTGCTTTCTTTATAGGGGATCAAAACTAGAGTAGGAAAATCATGAGAAAAGTTCTGCACGAGAGCATAGCACAGTCTGCTGTATCAAGGCCATAGTAGTGAAAAGACAAAAACTGAAGAACTGATATGCAGCCCTGGAAGTGGAGAAAACAAGAACATCCAAGGAACAGGAAGAATCAAATCTCAAAAACCCCAAAGTTGCTGAATCAGTGACCACAGGGAAGCGAAGGGTAGTGACAGCTGGTGACTCTTGTCTGAGGGGTACTGAAGTGTCCATCTGCCAACCAGCCTTGATGTCCCAGGAGGTGGGGTGTCTGCCAGGTGCCAAAATCTGAGATGTTATGAGAGTTTAATGAGACTCATCAAAACTACTATTATCTGATGCTGCTCATCCATATTGGCACAAATGATACTGTTAGGTATCTCTCCAAGCATATCAAGAGTTACTTCATGGCTGTGAGAGAGAGTGAAGCATATAGATGTGCAGGTGGTATTCTCCTCAATCCTCCCTGTTGATGGTTAGGCTGAAGCAGAGAAGCTTGTATCCTAGAGATGAATGCATGGCTACGTGAATGGTGTCACCAATAGAATTTTGGTTTCCTAGACAAGAGATGATATTGTAAGGGCTGCTGAGCAGAGATGATGTCCTCCTATCCAAAAAGGTCAAATTGTCTTCTGCAGCAGATCAGCTAACCTACTGAGGAAGGAAACTGGCTGGATGGCTCCATGAGAACACTTTGAGGTTAAACCTGCAAAAAACAATGGCTACGGATAACGGGGAAGTCTTTCTCATTTCAGATTGCTCTTCTTCTCAGCAGCTTCTCCATCTCCCTTTCACTTTCTTTCAAGTACCTGGGCATCCTTATTGATTCAGAAATTTCATTTTCTATATAACTTACCCAACTGAATAAATCAACCTTTGCAGCTTTCCATTGTTTCCAAAATCTCTGACTTCTTCTAGATTCAGCTGCACAGCCATCTCTACTTTTTAGCATGGTTATTGGATGGCTCATCTTCTGTAATATGATCTATTCTGGTCTCCCTGCATGCCAATTAAAGCAACTCAAAACTGTCTAGGACATGGCCATATGCATCCTCCCATCTGAAGGAAAATTCAACCATATTGCACTTATTTATATAGCACCACTGGCTCCCAGTCCCCTTTCAAATTTGCTTTACGATTCTTTTCTTGGCACATCATGAATTGTATAATGAAGTCCTAGAGAAACTGCTTATGCCTCACCTCATTGCCTCCGCTCACTCTACGGAAACTGGTTAGTCATTCCCTCCCCATATAGAGCCTGACTGGAATCCACAAGGAATTCAGCTTTCTTATGTGTGGCACTACCATCTCTTTGGGATAGTCTTCTCTTGGCTATCTGCTTGGAAGCCAACTACAAAAAATTCAAGACCCTACTAAAAACTCATTCTTTAGAAGGCTTTTGGAGCGGGAGAGGTCCAGTGATAATCAACTGGTTGTGTGTTGGGCAAATTTAGGGGTATGTTTACTAAACCACGTTAACGTAGCAGACACTACGTTAACGTGCGTTAGGTAAACATCGCGTGTTAACGTTACCTAACTCGCGTTAGTGTACCAGGCCGCAGTAAGTCCCGCAGAGAGTGGAGAGAGGGTGAAGAGAAGGGGTCAATGGGCGGGGAGTGGGCAGGGAGAGGCCCCTTCCATACTAACGTGGGGAACGGAAGAGCCGAATCTTACCACGACTGAAAACCTGGCATTAGCACACATTTGCAAGAGCGAGAAACCATTTCTGTGTCAGCAATGTACAGCATAGGCAGGGAGCCCAAGAAAAGTGATAGTAGTGCTCCATTTTCAGCAACAGCATACTGCCCAAGTATGAAAGGCCACTATGGTGATGGTGGAAATGGGGCATAGGTGGGCTGCAGGTGGGACATATAGTGGGGGCAGCTGGGGAACAGGGTGGACTAGGCAGTCGCCTAGGTGGAACATAGGAACATAGAAACCAAACATCAGCAAGACAGCAGCTGACAAAGTCCAAACACAATCCACCTACATCTACCTGGTCCGCCCTAGCTAACAGCTGCCAGGGCACTGACCTGACATCCCCCCAACCAACCCTCCCCCAAAAGGAAGGGATATAATATTGGCAGGCGGTGATGGGGCGGATGTGAGGATGCCCATGTATGCCTCCCCACCCCAGACCCTGCTCCCTAGGCAACCGCCTATCCACACAATGGATGGCCTGGGACTGCGCACTACCAGCATATGGTCATGTCAGCTTGGCAGGGGGGTGTGTGCCCGTGCTGGAGGGGGCAGTGGCACCTGCCTGCAGTGGACCTAGGCCATGCCCTGTACCAGTACGTGGTGTGCAGTGCAACATAAAAGGTCTGGCTGAGGAAAAGTACAGGTAGCTGCAGGGACTACTGTGCATCTGTGGCGACAGTGTGGTGCAGTATTCACAGCCAGTGTGTCCAGAAGCAGAGGGTCACAGGTTCAAGTCGCAGCTGTGGATCCTGCAGAGCATGTCCCTATATTTTACCCATCCTATCAATGGGTAAATGCCCCAACGTCCAACTTGAGAATACGATGTAGCAAGTGACCAGGTCTCAGACTGAATCGGGTCAATGCATTAGGTCTTACAATGCCTAAACGCTAAATGCCCTATTTGCATCAAGGACAGATTGGTCTGTTTATGTTTGATTAAATTGCACAAATAGATTGGTCTGTAGATTGTCCAAATACAGTGCGATTTTTCTTAGTCTAAATTTTCATTTTATGCTGCCAATCTCATTGTAGTAGCTGGTTCATTCTGTAAGCATTTGCTGTTTTATTATGGATATTTAGATAATTTAAGTTTGATATCCATGGTAAATCCAATAACCTAGTGAATGAAGGAGGGATCCTATATATAGGGCTTGCCAACTACTCAGTTTGCATGCGTGGCGTCATTTGGAGAACACAACTTAATGCTTTCAACCAGTGAGGTAAGAAGATTACCGTTGGACAGTAGATTACTAGTGCTCAATGAGATATAGACCAAAATTTAATTGTGAGAGGACATGATGGAATGAATTATATCTACACTGTTCATTCTTAACAGAGATAAGGCAAAGTTTGAATGATTTGAATAATCACAGTGTGCTGATATCTCTTCACGTGTATATCCCCCGAAGAAACCCAGGAAAGGGTGAAACGCATGAGCGCTGAGGATTGGCTTCGGTGTCATGACTTGCCCGGAGAAGGGGCTGCCGCTTGATACAAGATAAGCACTCATTCAATTAATATAGCGGTTAATAGAAAGTTGTAAAGAAAATATTGAAAACTGGATAAAAATTAATGGTGACACGGAAAGGTCCTTGATGCAAATAGGGCACTTAGCGTTTAGGCATTGTAAGACCTAACACATTGACCCGATTCAGTCTGAGACCTGGTCACTTGCTACATCGTATTCTCAAATGGGACATTGGGGCATTTACCCATTGATAGGATTAGTATATCTAGTGCCCTCCCTAAGGATCAGTTTTAGTTTTTCCTATATTTTACCCTACAATGCAGATTCACCAGCAACATGTGCAAACCACAAAGCAGCGGCGAACAGGGGTACAAACACCCACTCACACAGGCTCCACAATCCAAAGCTGCATGGAGAGTCAGGCTGTTGGCCCCAGAACGGAGCTGCAGTTATCACCAGAGCACTATACTACCTCCTGCACAGTTTATCAGTGTCAGCACTGTGATCAGGACCAGTGTGGCCGGTAGGGCTGCCAACCACCCCTATCTTTGCACAATGCTGAAACAGGAGTGTGTGTGTGTGTGTGTATGTCTATCCATTGTTTTGTGGCTGCCCACACCTCACTGGGCCCACAAAGTCCCACTGTTACCAGCGTTAGCCTGAATATGTGCATAATGAGGAGCAAGGTATTGTGGGCATGGCCCGTACAGGGCGGATTGGCCAGGATGCATCTTCACAGGGTGCGGAGCAATGGCTGGGACACTGTAGTGCCTGACCACCTCCTGCATGGACAGGGTGGCCACAGCATGTCATGCTGGGAGGACACTCTCACTCTGACCATGGCATGTCTAGGTTCCCACATAGCGCTCTACACTATCTGCCTCCAGTGATATCTGTGTGTTCCTAGTGCTGGGGCCATATCACTGAGATATCTGCTTCGTGTACATAGTTACTCTGTGTGTATGGACTGCTAGTGGACTGTCTACAGTTAGTCTGTGCATGGTTGGAACACCTTGTAGGGTGCTGCAGGTGCAGTCTGACTGTGCAGTCTGCTGTTGACTGGCAGACTGTGGTGTGAAGCAGCTGAGGTTTTCCCGACCTAATCCCAGCCTCACTGCTGGTCTGCCCCAGTCACAGGTATGGCTTTGGCCCACCAACCTTGGAGGGCTGTCTTACACCAGCAGGCACCTGTCCCATACCTACAAAAAAAGGGGTGATTGTGGGCCCTTTGGGGTATATAGTGTATACCACTACGACCTATAGAGGCACTGCTCCACAAACCTCATGCAAGTCTAGAAACCCCTCTGTCCTGATAACAGGTGCCCATGTCAGCCAGACGCTAACACTAGGTACGCACTAATCTTGGTGGTGTCTGGTCCCAGAGGGCCACATGTGACTGTGGAACACAGATGAACACCAAATTACCTTCGGATGCACTGCAAGGAACACCTGTCACACTCTGGCAGTGATGGGAATGTACAGCAGGACCTATCTAGCACCAAATGTGCTGCAGCCCTAGTGTTGGGCACCCATCCTAACCCACAGGGTGAACACAGAACCTGCACAATGGCATGGTCTGTAGCTACTCTGTGCCAGTATCACATACTGTCAGTTAGTCTTTCCAATTTGAGGTACCGGAGAGGTGCAGACCCCATTTGGTGATCAGCAGTAGACAGCTATTTAGCATGTTCATTGCATCATGGTTACTAGTGGGGTTACCCTATCTGGCACTCAGAGCAGACAGTTTGTGCGGTGACCTTCAGTCCTTCTGTACCCAGCCATTGCTGTGAGATACACCATGGAGGTATAGCCTACTGGTTAGTACAAAACTATTCTCAGCAGTGTTCATGGGTTCGATTCCTCATTGTTCCCTCCTTTCATGCCTGTCCTACTCTCATAGTTTGCATGCCTGTAACAGTCATACTTTTGCAGAGCTGTGCTGCCATCCCATAATACCCTCACCTCAGTTGCCAACATTCCTTCGGTCAGTCTATCTGCGTCTGTCAGCTGTGTAGAGTCCTGTCTGTCTGTGCAGGCTGCCACCCCATGTTCTGCACTGCTACCCTTTCCTGCATTGCACCTCTTCATGCTTGCCTCACCTGTGCCTGATCTGCATGGCACCACCATTCCTCTGTCCACCCATCATTGTAACTATCCTGCCACCTCTGCCTCCACTGGGGGACACATATTCCCACTGTCTGCCACCCACTGTCTTTCCAGTACTTTACATTGCCAACACCCTGTGCTGTGGTACAGTTGCCCCCACCATGTTTGTCAACAGTACTGGCAGCCACATGGGATGCCCGCAGATATAGCAGGTCCAGCAGCTCCCAGCTCTCCCTCCTTCACTCACCTGTTCATTGCATTTCCTCAGTGCTCTATCTAGTGTTAGCACTACATCTGTCTCTATGCCTCACAGGTCATGCATGTCATCCTGAAGCACCTTGCAGCCCTTAGGGCACACTGACCTAGGGCACTGTAACCTTGTTAGGCCACCTTAATCTATGGTTCCATAACCCAGGGTGCCTTCTAAGGTGCCTTGACCAGGGGTGCCTAATATGGCGCTCAGCCTAAGGAACCCTATAGGGCACTTTACAAAGCGCCTTATGAGGCACCTTACAAGGCGCCTTATAAGGCACCTTATAGGGCACCTTATAGGGCACCTTATAGTGCACCTTACAAGGCACCTTACTTATAAGACACCTTATATGGCACCTAACAAGGCACCTTATAAGGCACCTAACAACGCACCTTAGAAGGCACCTATCAAGGCACCTTACAAGGCACCTAACAAGGCACCTTATAAGGTACCTTATAAGGCACCTTACTTATAAGTCACCTTACAAGGCACCTTATAAGGTACCTTACTTATAAGGCACCTTACAAGGCACCTTAGGCGCTTATAAGGCACCTTAGGTGCTTATAAGGCACCTTACAAGGCGCCTTGTGACGCGTGTTAGTCTAAGGCACTTTGCAACGCGTGTTAGCTGATACGGCTTGCCATAAGGATGCACCGCCCATGCCTTTATACGGGCATCTGTACCATTACCATGGAACCTAACGTGGGTAACATTACCACGGTTTAGTAAACATACCCCTTAGTGGCTTCTGAGTTTGCACTGTCTGATACTGCCTGTCCTATGTTTAAAACTTTTTACCTAGTTTGTGTGTAACTTTCCTATAATTATTGGAATTCCTTTCCACTCCTTTTTTTTTTTTGTAAACCGCTCTGAATGCCCAATGAAAGAATGATATATCAAATGCAATAAACAGTAAAAGATTTGTTGGGGATGGGTGAGGAAGTCCCTAGGTAATCATAAGCGTTCCGATAAGTAAAACATTGAATACTTTGGTAGAAATGGGAAAAAAGGGGCAATATCTGGAAAGCAGTGTGTATTAATGTCTCTGTTATGGAAAATACGATTCTGGATCTTGAGGCTTTAGGGGGGGGGGGGGCCCAGCTGACTTGGATTTAGTGGCAGTCATGGAGACGTGGTTAATGGAGAACCATGACTGGGATGTAATTATACTGGATTATAATTTATTCTGGAAGGGCAGGATAAGAGGAAAGGGAGGAGGAGTGGCACCACATGTAAAAAAAAATAATATCAAAGCTACTGAATTGCAGGGCTTACGAAGAAAGGAGCAAGCACTGGGGTTAAACTGGAAAGCAGGAAGGGAGCGTCCATTTTCATTGATGTGATATATATATATACCCCCTTCAGAGATAGACAGCATGGACAGAGATTTAATTAAAGACATTTGCAGTATTGCTATGAAAGAAGAGCTATTTTTAGGTGATTTCAATATGCTGGATGTTGATTGTGACATCCGTGCTGGTATCATCTTGAAGTAAGGAGACTCTGTAACTAGTAATGGAACCCACATGAGAGGGGGCCATACTGGACCTAGTGCTTACAAATTGGGTATGTGTTTCTGATATTATAGTGGATTATCATCTTGCATCCATTGATCATCAGATGGTGTGCTTCAGTATTAGACAAGGGTTGAGACATTTCACGCTAACATGAAGACCCTGGACAATATCTCAAGGAGTCATTAGCTGGATAGGAATAGCTGAGGGATGTGGAAAAGTAATAGGGAAAACTGAAAGGGGATATTTTAAGGGCAACAGACCTATTTGTTAGGAAGGTAAATAAATGTAAAAGAAAAAAGGAGGCCACTATGGTTGTTGAAAGAAGTAGCTGAAAAGGTGTCCTTCATCAATAATACGAGGTCACAGAAAGAGAAAGGCACACATAAATATTTTGAAGAGCTAAGATAATTTGGGAAAGTAGTTAAGAAATCATAGATATAAATGGAAGAAAACATAGCTAATGCAATTAAATGGAGGGACAGAACACTTTTTCACATATGTTAGGGAGACAAGCAAGTGCAAAAGTGGTATTTTCAGATTCAAATGTAAAGGAAGTCATATGTAAAAGTTGATAAGGATAAAGCAGAATCGTTTAACATATATTTCTCTTCAGTGTTCAGAGATGAAGAGCTGGGAGCAGGATCTCAGAAAGTACCCCCAAATAGGAATGGAAGTGAAGCAGATCTTCAATGATTTTTAGAAGATGGTGTTTGTGAAATGCTAGCTAAACTAAAAGTATACAAAGCGATGTGGTCAGAAGAGATACAACCAAGCATATTGAAGAAACTTGGGGAAGTTGAGCAGCTCCACTGTCTGACCTTTTCAATGCTTCTTTAAAGCCAGGAGTTATACAAATATCTACAATATGGTAGTGTCATGCAGTGAAGGCTGATGAGAGCCCAGTTGAGAGAAAAGAAGGTGTTTTTCACAGAGAAAAAGAATTGCACAACTCGCAATATTCCCAGGAACCAGCTAGAGGGAGCAAGAGTGTCTTCAGGAAGACTGAAGAGCCACGCCCAGCTGGTCACGAGGAAATGCCAACCAGCTTCCAATCCTCAAAGGCAGGAGTGCTTCATAAGGGGAGTGTGGAAGACTGCAAGGGCAGCGGAGGCAGCGGAAGCAGCGGAGGCAGCAGAGGCAGGAGCAGAGGCAGAAGAGGAGATAGAAGCACCAGCAGAAGCAGCAGCCCAAGCAGAAGCAAGGGGAGAATCACTGGCAGCACCGAGAGAGAGAGGTTGAAGTGGAAACCTGACTACTCCAGTGCTAGAGGATTCCCAGGAGGGAGAGGTGATTTCTCAGGAGCTGAGGAAGGACCTAAGGAGGTGTCAGCTCAAGCCAAACCGAGAGCTGTTTGTCCTCAGAGGCAAAAGCACTGCTGTAACTGCAACCCTAAGCCAAACAAGAATCAGCTGGAGAAGCCAAGCCACGCTGATCCAGACAGCCAGAAGCTGGGCTTGTACAGAGTCAGGCCTGCACCAGGAGAAGAGATTCAAAGGCTACAGGGTAAGCCTAACTTGCATAGAAAAGGATTTCACCCAGCTACTGCCTGGGAAAGGCAGGCAGTGGAAGAAAGCCCGATGCTGGAGGATTGCTGCCATACAAGGTATGAGAAATGTATGTCTGATAAGAAAGCTGTGAATATTAAAAGCTATGATAAAGCTGCTATAAAGCCTCTAAGGAAAGAGGGTACTTTAAAGCCTAATACAGCACGTGGCCGACGCCCTAGGCTAGGCCAAGGACATTGGGAGCTGCTACAGAAAATATACAAAACCCCTGAATGTGTTCTACAAGAAACCAGGGATTCAGAATCAGAGTTAACTGATAACGAGACGATGCAAGTGGAACTGGCAGGAGATTTATCTGACCAAGAGATGGACTGTACACTTTGTATTTCTGAAAGTTTAGAGTCACTGCCAGACTTGTGATTGCGTGAATTGCTAGCAGAGCATTCTTTATTTGTTTGAGCACTTCCATTACTGTGACGTATAACAGTTTTTGCTTTGAACCCTGAGTTTGCTTTCTACCTGAATAAGGACATTTGCTTTAAAGTTGTAAACCCATTATTTGGAACCACTGTGAAAAAGGGAAATAAAAGCCTTATTAATTCCCACCACTCAGCTTGATTGTTTCACTGAAGATTGGAGCAAAAGAAACTACAAGGACCAACTCCCATTTGGGCCTTTAGAAGACTCTCCAAACTTAACCTTATATTTTTGTGTCTCACCTGCCCTGGCGTCCACTGGCCACCAGGGAAGTGTTGCTGACAGTAGGCATCCAGGAAGGTGTAGATAACATGCAGAGGGATCCAGCAAGGTTTTGAAGAATGGTTGAGAATTTGGCAGCTGAGTTTTAATGCTAAAAAATGCAGGGTCATGCATATGGGCTACAAAATTACAAGTGAACAGTACAGTTTAGAGACTGATGTGCTTTTCTCTATGAAAGAGCGTAATTGGGTGTGATTGTTTCTGATGATCACAAGGTGGCAAAAATGGTAGAAAAAGCAACTACCAGTTGGTTTTCTCAAAACCAACAAACTTTCTCAAAACCAACAGGTTGCAAGATATGAGGCAACATGGTTTTACCGAAGGGCGGTCTTGCCAAACAAATCTGATTGAGTTATTTGACTGGGTGACCAAGGAACTAGATCAGGGGCATGACATGGATGTCATCTACCTGGATTTCAGCAAAGCCTTTGATACTGTTCCTCATAGGAGGCTTGTCAATAAACTCAGTAGTTTGGGGATGGGTCCCAAGATGGTAAACTGGATTAGAAATTGGTTGACTGACGGACAACAGAAGGTGATGGTACATGGAGCTCACTCGGATGAGAAGAAGGTGATTAGAGGGTGCCCCAGGGTTTGGTCCTGGGCCCGGCACTGTTCAGTATATTTGTGAGTGATATTGCTGAAGGACTGAATGGAAAGGTCTGTCTTTTTGCAGATGATACAAAAATTTGCAAGAGTGGACTTCCCCGAGGGAGTGGATAACATGAGGAAAGATCTACAAAAGCTGGAAGACTGGTCTAATGCTTGACAACTACGATTTAATGTGAAAAAGTGCAGTGTCATGCACTTGGGGAGCAGAAATCCAAGGGAAATGTACACGATAGGGGGAGAGAGGTTGGTATGCACGGTTCAGGAGAAAGACCTTGGTGTGATTATCTCTGATGATCTCAAGGCGGCAAAACAGTGCGACAAGGCAGTGGCAAAAGTCAGGAGGATGTTGGGCTGCATACAAAGAGGGATTACCAGCAGAAAGGAAGAGGTACTTATGCCATTGTACAAGTCACTGGTGAGGCCTCACTTGGAATACTGTGTTCAGTTTTGGAGGCCATATCTTGCAAAAGATGTAAAAAGACTGGAAACTGTTCAGAGAAAGGTGACCAAAATGATTTGGAGCCTGTGTCAGAAGCCTTATGAGAAGAGACTTGAAGAGCTAAATATGTACACTTTGGAGGAGAGGAGGGACAGGGGAGATATGATTCAGACCTTTAAATACTTAAAGAGAAATGATGAACAAACAAACCTCTTCCAAAGACGGGGAAGATGTAAAACTAGAGGGCATAACATGAAGCTGCAAGGTGGTCAATTGAAAGGCAATGTCAGGAAATATTTATTCACTGAAAGGGTGGTGGATGCTTGGAATGCCCTCCCGATGGAAGTGGTGGGGGCAAACACGGTGACAGAATTCAAAAAGGCATAGTACAAACACAGTGGATCCCTTTACAGCAACAGGATAAAAACCAAATAAATGGTACCATCTAACTTCTGAACCATCTAGCGTCTCAACAAATAGGAGTGTCCTACATGGAGTGGTGGGTTTACCCCTAAACAAAGACATGGGGATGGGTGTCCTGCACAGAGTGACAGGTGCATCTACTCTTGCCATCTTGCTGTGCAGACTAGATGGACCATGCTGGTCTTTATCTGCCGTCACTTACTATGTTACTATGTTACTATGATGCTTAGGTCTGAAAAGGATGCTTAGTTGGATAGGGAGACGAATGGCCAGAAGGAAGAAGAGGTGATAGTGCTTCTGTATAAGTCTTTGGTGAGACCTTATTTGGAGTACTGTGTACAGACTTAAAGATTTGAATATGTAGACTTTGAAAGAAAGACTGGAGAAGGGAGATATGATAGGAATGTTTAAATACTTGCATGGCATAAATGCTCAGGATTGCCTCTTTCAACTGAAAGAAAACTCTGCAACAAGGGGGCACTGAATTAAGATGAAAGGAGATAGACTCAGGAGTAATCCCCTGTTTGTTCCAAGTTTTCAAAACCCTGTTAAATGTAAAATGTACTACAGTTATCCTGTATGTATATGTTTATGTTCCATGTGAACCGCGCTGATGACAATAGTGGGGTATATAAGAGATGTTAAATAAATAAAAATCTGAGGAAATATTTCTTTATGGAAGAGTGATAGATGCATGGAATAGTCTTCCAGGGGAGGTGGTGGAGATAATGACTGTATCTGAATTCAAGAAAGCCTTGGACAAACAGAGGATTTGTAAAGGAAAGAAAGGGACTGTAAAGCTTTTTAGTTGGTATTGAAGGGCAGACTGGATACGCCATTTGGTCTTTATCTGTTGTCATTTTTCTCTGTTTCTGTTTTTATAATAGACGTGTCTGTTCCAAGTGACTATTCTATGAATCATGTGAAAAGGAAAGAAACACAAGTACCTAGAAATTCCAAAAGATACAGAGATACTTCCCACTGTATTGGGTGCCACTGGTATGATTCAAAGGAATATTGAAACACACCTTGCTAGTCTGCCTATGCATTTTATGTCTTATAAACTCCAGAAAGGAACTCACTGGCACTATGAAAACAGGGCTTCAATCCTCCTGCAACTATCACCCTGAACAACAACACCTATTACTCTAAAAATGAGATCAAATATCTAGGTGTATTGATTGATGATAACTTAAAAATGGACAAACACCTACGGTTAACCAACCGAGCAATATTTCACAAGCTGAGAGTTCTACAACCACTACGCAGCATCATTGACCACTCGGACTTCAGAACAGTAGCTCAAGCTCTCATCATTCCCCACCTTGATTACTGTAACGCCATCTTACAAGGTCTACCGAAGAAAACCTTAAACATCCTACAAATGGCACAAAACGTATCACCCAGGCATTCATGAAATACAAGAGATCACAAAGAGAGGAAGACAGGCATCTGTATTTGGAAAAACTTAGAGAAGCTAGCAAAGTAGTCAAGAAGGCAAAGATTCAAAAGGAGGAGGAAATAGCCAATGCAATAAAATCGGTGGATAAGACATTTTTCAGATATATTAGTGAGAAGAGGAAGGGCAAAAGTGGTATTGTCAGACTCAAGGGTGCAGGGGGGGAATATGTAGAAGCTGATAAGGATAAAGCGGAATTGCTTAACAAATATTTTTGTTCTGTGTTCACAGATGAAGAACCAGGAGCAGGACCTCAGAAAACACCCACAAATAAGAACAGAAGCGAGGGACATCTTGAACAATTTTCAGAAGACTGTGTTCGTGAGAAACTAGCTCAACTTAAAGTAGACAAAGCGATGGGACCGGATGGGATAAACCCTAGAATACTGAGGGAACTTGGGGACGTTCTAGCAACTCCACTGACTGACCTTTTCAATGCCTCGGAGTCGGGAGTGGTGCCAAAGGACTGGAGAGAGGCCCATGTGGTGCCTTTACACAAAAGCGGAAGTAAGGATGTGGTTGAAAACTACAGGCCGGTTAGTTTAACTTCGGTGGTGAGTAAATTATTGGAAACGCTACTGAAAGAGAAAATAGTGAGGTTTCTGGAGTCCAGCAGATTACAGGATCCGAGGCAGCATGGATTCACCAGAGGCAGGTCTTGTCAGACAAATCTGATTGATTTCTTTGACTGGGTGACCAGGGAGTTGGACCGAGGGAGAGCTCTAGATGTGGTGTATTTAGATTTCAGTAAAACCTTTGACACTGTTCCTCACAGGCGACTTATAAACAAACTGAGCACCCTAGGGATGGACCCGAAAGTTACTGCTTGGGTTAGAAATTGGTTGGGTGGGAGGCGACAAAGAGTACAAGTAAATGGAGCTCACTCTGAGGAGAAGGATGTTCCCAGTGTTGTGCCCCAGGGATCTGTCCTTGGTCCGATTCTTTTTAACATCTTTGTTAGTGATATAGCGGAAGGGCTGTCGGGTAAGGTTTGCCTCTTTGCGGATGATACCAAAATCTGCAATAGAGTAGACACCCAGGAAGGTGTAGATAACATGAGGAGGGATCTAGCTAAGCTTGAAGAATGGTCTAGAATTTGGCAGCTGGGATTTAATGTTAAAAAATGTAAGGTCATGCATTTGGGCTGCAGCAATCCAAGGGAGCAATACAGTATAGGAGGTGAAGTACTTTTGTCCACTAAAGAAGAGCGGGACCTAGGCGTGGTTGTGTCTGATGATCTTAAAGTAGCTAAACAGGTAGAAAAGGCAACGGCAAAAGCTAGAAGGATGCTTGGGTGCATACGGAGAGGAATGGCTAGCAGAAAAAAGGAGGTTATAATGCCTCTGTATAAGTCTTTGTTGCGACCTCATTTGGAGTATGGTGTGCAATTCTGGAGACCGCACCTTCAAAAGGATGTGAACAGGATGGAGTCGCTGCAGAGGGTTGCTACTAAAATGATTAATGGGCTTCATTATAAAGCATATGAGGACAGACTTAAGGATCTTAATATGTACACCTTAGAGGAAAGGCGGGATAGAGGTGATATGATTGAGATGTTTCAATACCTCCGTGGCATAAATGTTCAGGGAGAGAGCCTCTTTCAAATTGAAAGCAAGTTCTGCTACGAGGGGACATGGGATGAGCGTGAAGGGAGATAGATTCAGGAGTGATATGCGGAAATATTTCTTTACAGAAAGAGTAGTGGATCCATGGAATAGTCTCCCAGTGGAGGTGGTAGAGATGAGGACAGTAACTGAATTCAAAAAAGCATGGGACCAACACAGAGGATCTCTAAAGGTAAAAAGTGGACTGTTGTAGTTGTTGTTATGGAAGGACAGACTAGATAGGCCATGCGTTCTTTTTCTGTCATCATTTTTCTATGTTTCTATGTTTCTATCATGAACAAGAAAATGGTGGACCACATCACACCAGTCCTGATTGAGCTCCACTGGCTCCCCATCACTGCACGCATAAAATACAAAGTGCTAGTAACAACATTTAAAATTATTCACAACGAATCCCCTTCTTTCCTCACTAACCTAATCTCCACACAACCCCACAACAGAAGCAGACGGACCACTAAACTTAACACCCTCTGCGTACCAAGTAGCATAAGAGCAGTCAAAGAACTGACGAGCAACAGAGCTTACACGTTATGTTTATACAGTTGTAGCCGTTGACATAGGCCATGCTGAAACATGCCTGTGTCGGGCTTTGTTTCCCAGCTTGGAACTCCATGTCTACAAATGAAATCCTATTAGCACTAATCGCTCTGCACCTGTTTTTGTGCTGTTTTTGTGAGTGGTTTTGACTATTTCTGTTCAGACTACTTACTACAAATACAATATCAGCTAGTTCCCTAATTGCATGTAGTCCCTGCTCAGTATGCTTTAATAAAAAACAGAGAAACAAGTCATATAAAATTCAGGAACCTAGATTTCAAGACTGGCAACTTTGTTAAGATGAAGGAATAAATTAATGAGGGACTGTAAGGAAAAGAAAATCTATACAAAAAAAACTAAAGAAATATCATAAAGGAGACTTGTCTTCATGCTAAGAAATTAAATATAAGAAGAAGAAACAATTTCATTTGTTTTCCAAAGTGGAAGTTGGGAAGTTAAGGGCAAAGTAATTAGCATTCAAAATATAAGAGAGATGTTAGAAAGGAGGTAAGAGGAATACAAGGAAATACTTTTAGAAAGGCTGAGGACAGCAAAGATGAAAAGCAGAATGACAAAACCATTTAGGGGCTCATTCCATCAGAGATGTACAGCCCCTCTGTATATCAGTCTGAGCCGGACATACAGAGTGGTTCGCTCATTCTGGTCCCATGGGGCTCGTTTAGCCCCATGGGATCAGAATCACAAACAGGCCTGGACATGCAGGCCAGGACTGCGATTCAGCCTGGCCTGCACGTACAGGCCTGTCCCCAGCTAACTCAGTCAGGGCTCTACAATGACAAGCCACAATCCCCGGCACCGGTGGAGAAAAATGCTTTCATCGCAGACTGACCCCCAATCTGGCCTCCAAAGGCCAGGGTCGGGCTGTGGAGAATTTCCTCTGCCCCCTGTCGCCTCTTTTGAGACCTGGGCCGCTGTCCCCTGCAAAATCGGGGAACTTATTCTACCTCAAAGGTGGTTTAAGTTCCCGGCTGCTCTGGAACCAGCTGCCTCACGAGATACGTCTAATCAAAGACCTAAAGGACTTCAGGAAAAAGCTCAAAACCCACCTTTTCCAGACTCATTACGGCATCACCTAGGCTGAGTTACCACTTCTCTAAACCCCTCTCACCTACCTTTCCTCTGAACATTGAATAATGGAATTTCCATCCGAGATATAGAAGACTATATTTATGTAAATATTCAGGCGCCTATGTCTCATTAAAAGGCTTGCCTGTGATCTTGTAAAAGGTTTATATGTATATATCTAACCCCCCCCCCATGCTCATCTGCAAATCTACTATACTACCCCATTGATCAAATGTATAACCTGTACCATTTTTTGTTGATGTATGCTACTCCCTGAAATCAGATTTGTATACTTAAATTGTACTGTACAGCCACCCTTGCTACACAAGTAAACCACTGCTGATCGCTGGAAGTAGCGGTATACAAATCTATGCCAAATAAATAAATAAAATAAAATGTCGAGTGCTAGCTGTAAATTTGAGAGAGTGAGATCATACTCTACATATCCTGGCTTAGGAGTGAGGTTCATGATTGTCATAGTATTTGCAAAACTAACAAACTTGGAAACATTGTCCCTGAGCTAAATGGTAGATAATATCAGATGACACATGTAGTTTGCCATGTTTAATTTTTTGTTGAATTACGACAGACTTTAATTGAATTCTGACTTCACATTCACTTTCCCTCCGCGAATGATCATATGTATTTATTCCGTACACTTAAATATGGATACTATTTTGCTTCAATTATTTTTACTCATCACTAAGAAATATTGTCTTACTAAATTCCCGAGCTTACCGTTTTTCAGCTCATATAGAAACCTCTTGCTATAAAACTTATTTTATAGTGAAGAAAATGTATCTACAGTATTGTGCATTATTTAGAATATTCAAATAGCTCTGTTATATCACTTTCTCCATTCTTAGGTCTTTAAGTCTCCATGAAGGCTAATAGTACAGAAGTCTGTTTCCATTCCTCAACTTGTCTCCCAAAAGAAAGACTGAACAAAGCTGGCAGTGGATTAGCATGAAGCTCTCTAGTCACCCTTAATGTCCCATGATGTTTCCTATCTCACCCTATTGCCTTGTCTGATTTCAGTTTTGCTTGCTTTATATGACATCTTTGGCCTGTACTGTACATGCAGAAGCATTTATTTTCCTTGAACTCCTTCTATTTATCTGCAATTGTTTGGCATTTTTGTCTTCAATGAACACTGAACTCATGTAGGGGGTAGATATATACATATAAACCTTTTACAAGATCACAGGCAAGCCTTTTAATGAGACATAGGCGCCTGAATATTTACATAAATATAGTCTTCTATATCTCGGATGGAAATTCCATTATTCAATGTTCAGAGGAAAGGTAGGCGAGAGGGGTTTAGAGAAGTGGTAACTCAGCCTAGGTGATGCCGTAATGAGTCTGGAAAAGGTGGGTTTTGAGCTTTTTCCTGAAGTCCTTTAGGTCTTTGATTAGACATATCTCGTGAGGCAGCTGGTTCCAGAGCAGCCGGGAACTTAAACCACCTTTGAGGTAGAATAAGTTCCACGATTTTGCAGGGGACAGCGGCCCAGGTCTCAAAAGAGGCGACAGGGGGCAGAGGAAATTCTCCGCAGCCCGACCCTGGCCTTTGGAGGCCAGATTGGGGGTCGGTCTGCGATGAAAGCATTTTTCTCCACCGGTGCCGGGGATTGTGGCTTGTCATTGTAGAGCCCTGACTGAGTTAGCTGGGGACAGGCCTGTACGTGCAGGCCAGGCTGAATCGCAGTCCTGGCCTGCATGTCCAGGCCTGTTTGTGATTCTGATCCCATGGGGCTAAACGAGCCCCATGGGACCAGAATGAGCGAACCACTCTGTATGTCCGGCTCAGACCGATATACAGAGGGGCTGTACATCTCTGATGGAATGAGCCCCTAAATGGTTTTGTCATTCTGCTTTTCATCTTTGCTGTCCTCAGCCTTTCTAAAAGTATTTCCTTGTATTCCTCTTACCTCCTTTCTAACATCTCTCTTATATTTTGAATGCTAATTACTTTGCCCTTAACTTCCCAACTTCCACTTTGGAAAACAAATGAAATTGTTTCTTCTTCTTATATTTAATTTCTTAGCATGAAGACAAGTCTCCTTTATGATATTTCTTTAGTTTTTTTTGTATAGATTTTCTTTTCCTTACAGTCCCTCATTAATTTATTCCTTCATCTTAACAAAGTTGCCAGTCTTGAAATCTAGGTTCCTGAAGCTGATATTGTATTTGTAGTAAGTAGTCTGAACAGAAATAGTCAAAACCACTCACAAAAACAGCACAAAAACAGGTGCAGAGCGATTAGTGCTAATAGGATTTTATTTGTAGACATGGAGTTCCAAGCTGGGAAACAAAGCCCGACACAGGCATGTTTCAGCATGGCCTATGTCAGCGGCTACAACTGTATAAACATAATAAAATGAAATAGTAAAACAATAAAATTTGATGATCAAAATAATAAATATAAAATTAATAAAACATTAAAAACATAACATTGTACTAATGGTTAGTCATACTGTATATCTCAAGGTAAAACAGATAGATGTGGAGCCCGATTCAAAAAGGGGCACGTATGGGTCATCCAGACATCCCCAAGTAGGATAGGCCCATTAGGACCTGATTCTGTAATGCGGGAGCAAAACGTTCTCGCGGCATACAGAATTGGGCCCAAGGATGGCCTAGCGGGCCCCAGCATGGCCAGCAGGACATCCACCTCACAGGCCCATAGTGCCCTAACACTTACCATGCTGCCCAGTCCCTTATGGAGGCTGCCAGAGCCCGGATCCGGGGGTGGGACACAACATAAAATGAGTGGGATACTTACTGTTTCACTGTAATTTTATGTTTTTAGTTTTTAATCTTCCAATTAATTATTTACTCATTCTCATACACATTTACTAGGATTAGATTGACACATTTTGACATACTGACTTGGACTGATTCCTCTCTGGCATCTGGTTTTCAATGCAGCTATTTTTATAGTGGGGATGGGCGTCCCTGCTATTCATGCCGTTTCCCGGGCCCAACTACTTTACCTGCGTGTTGTATGGGAAAGGAAGATGGGGGCAGGAAAGGGGCAGATCGGAGGCGGTGTTGGGGTGGGCAGTTGCCGGCCCCGGATGAATAGGGCTGATTCCAATGTCGGCCCTGTATGTCCGGGACTGGCGACTTACACGGGGAACTTATTCCACTTCAGAGGTGGAATAAGTTCCCCTAGTTGTTGGGGGACAGTGGGCCAAAGGCACAGATGGGGCAGGGAGAGGCCGAGGACATTGCCCACAGCTCAACCCTGGCCTTAGGAGGCCAGATCGAGGGTCAGGCAGTGGGGAATTCACTTTTAAAGCCGGCGGCCAGGGATCACGGCTCTTCAATGGAACATGGTAACTGGATGCCATGCGCCACAGCTCCACTGATGAGCACTGACTGAGTTAGCCAGGGAAGGCCTGTATGTGCAGGCTGGACAAAATCAGGGTCCCAGCCTGCACATACAGTCCTGTTCGCGAATCCGATCCCATGGGGCTAGACATGCCCCGCGGGATCAGAATCTCAACTCCCTCTGTGCATCCAGTTCCGGCCAGACGCACAGAGGGCCCAGAAGTATGTAATGGAATCAGGACCCAAAGGAACAAATATTACACATTCCACAGCCCATAGTTTGGATTCTGGATTAACTATTACCACGCAATTTTTATCAAGGGAGTCTCTCTGATATTGCATGGCTTTTATGACCTTATCAGTAATGTTTTTTGTGTCATGTTGTCCCCTCTTATCTTTGTACTTTTATACTGTTGTTTCTAATTCTCTATTAGATTCCTTCAATTCAGGATTAACAGATGGTACAGTTTGTTCCTAGAGAAGTCCTTCAACTCCTTTTGGCTATGGTGTATTACTCCATGGGTAAACCCTACAAACGCAGTCATACAATGTCTGTTACTAAGTTTCTTTCATATGGTTTTATTCATGATTTTATTACTCTCCTGTACATTATTTATTGCACAAGGACCCAACAAAGAAGCACGATCCCACGTGCACAAGGAACCCAGTAAGAACCGTGGGATGCAATGGAAAGACGTGAAGCAAAAACCTTTATTTCTTTATTCAACTTCAGCCACCGGCCCGACACTGGCCGTGTCGGGCCGGTGGCTGAAGCATTATTTATTGCATTCATCTTCTATGGCTTCTTACATTATTGATATTTGTATATTATTGTTTTACAAATCTATTTATGTCTATCTGTTTTTACTTTGAGGTATGTGATTAACTAGTACAATGTTATGCTTTTGGGGGCCAAATCTGGATTTGCACCCGATTCTGCACCCGCAGGAGCTAAATGTTCCTGCAGGATTAGAATCAGAATGTCAGTGCAGAGGGCCTGATGGGCAGGAGGTGTCCCGATTCTGGCCCACTACATGTCTGACCTGTTACCCATCCAAGCCCCCCCAATGCTCCTGCATGGAGCTGCGGTGCCATGGTGTCCAATTGCCATGGCACGGGACATCATGCAGGAGCCCTGCTGCCCTGCACAACTGCAAAGTGCATTTTCCCAGTGCCCGACCCACAGATGTGCCTGTCAAGATCCGGATCGGGCAGCAGGTATCAAACTGCCCTGCTCACCTGGCCAAGGCTGGTACCGCCCTGATGTCCACCCATGCTGGGGGGGACTTATTCCACCTCAGAGATGGAATAAGTTCCCCTGTCTATCTCCTCGATCCTGGACAAAGAGGGCCATGACTGGAATTGGCCCTGTATGTCCGGAGTCAGTGTCCACCTCCAGCCCACCCATGCTCCTCCTCCATCCGTCCCTGTCCAGAGCTCCCCGCACAGCTCTTCTGTATGTGTGGGGAGCTTTGACACTGGAATTGGCCCCATGCAAATTGTGGGGATTGAAAGTCCAAAGCAGACAATCATCCTTGCTATTCACAGGGCAGAATAACCCCCTCAATGTTTTATTAATTTTATACTCAATATTTTGATCATCACATTTTATTGTTTTACTATTTCATTTTATTATGTTTATACAGTTGTAGCCTCTGACAAAAGCCACACTGAAACACGGCCATGTCGAGCTTTGTTTCCTAGTTTGGACCACTATGTCTACAAATAAAGTCCTATTAGCACTACTCACTCTGGACCTCTTTTTTTTTTAATAAGTAGGCCTGGTATTACGTTCTCTCTAAGAGACTCCTCTTGATAAAAGTTTTGGAGAGGGTTTCTCAAACCTACTCTTGCATGTTAAAATCACATATCATAGTAACATAGTAAGATAGGGCCCGATATTCAACAAGGCGCCGAGGTCTGTCATACCCGCAGAAAGTTACCCAGTTAGGAAAAGTGCTTGAATCATGAGTTAGGCGCCAACAAAATGGACAAGCAACGAAAATGCAGCACAAATTGAGCACAGCAGCAGGTGCCCACCGTGGCAATGATGGATAAGTGCAAGGCACATAACCCAGGCTCCGTGCCGAAGGCAGAGGCAATACTCGTGTATGTGGCCACATCAACAGTGACTATATATTCACAATGGACTTTGGTCAGCAACCCATGTATCGCCCAACTGGTGTACCCGGGTATTGCCCTTCTGGCATACCCAAGCATATATGACAATATCACTCAGGCCCTGTGGGCTGCCTTTGCAGGAGCCCCCTGTGGCTGGAGGACAGACACCAGCGGCATGGTGGCAAGGAAAAGTGTAAACATTTCCCCAGATGAGAGCGAATGCCTCATCTGCTCTGTGCTGCAGCATGAGGGGATCCTCTACCCCAGGGGAGGCCATCACCCAAACCTGAGGCTAGCAACAGCCCTATGGAGGAGGATCCAACTCTGGCTGCACAGGCAAGGAGGCTACAACAGGCGGGGGGGCTAAATACCATGCTAGGCAGATACACCCTGAAAGGCACAGCTGTGTGTCTCACAGGGAGATAGGACATGATGCCAAGACAGATGCTCCTGGCTACCCACACATAGCTGGTAGTGAGGGCACTGCACCCCCTGTGGTGGTTGGTAGAAATGCCACAGGGCATACACAGCAAAGGAAAAGCCCAGTGCAGGGGGTGCCATGGCATGTCTGGGCACTTCAGGAGACACAGACAGCCAGTTTAGATGCCCTGAACACCTGCCCTACCCCCTAGCCCATGTGCCCTGGTGCGGGGCTGTAGGGCACTGGTGGCAGAAACCACACATGTGGCACCTGTCTGTCCCTGCAAGAAGCTCTGCCACCAAAGCCAGGCACCCATGGGTGTGCCCCTGACCCTAGGAGGGGCATGTCACCAGACTGTTGCAGGATACAGGTATGCATAGCATTCAAAATAGTAGTGGCCAACTGAACACATGTCTCCCCCTCTCTCCCACAGAGAATATGTAGTACACTGGTCACTGGAGGCCCTGAAATGCCACTTCAGGATGCTGTGCTGGAGGTGACCCAACCAGCTCCAGAGGATGAGGGAGCAGCTGGCAGCTGAGGAAGGTCAGTGGGGTACACAATGGTGCCCAGCAGATGCAGGGGAGGGCAGCCATGGCTGCCAGACTGGTGCAAGCAGACCACCTGATGATGGACACTCCCTATATGCAATAATGGGATTGTGTTGGGGGCAGCTGTGACATCCCCTACTGCCACCAGTCTGCCTGTGCACCAGCCAGCACACATAATGCACAGGTGTGCACAAACCTGTCTGGGGCATGGCACATAAGGGCAGTACAGGGGCACACACCACCAGCTGAGGCTGCAGGGGCACATAGGGCATCTGTCCATGCTGACATCCATATGTGCTCAGTGACTGGGGGGGGGGGCTGACAGGGCACAGCCCAGCATGTGAGGAGGAGAACAGAGCAGGTTGGAGGTGGGAAAAGGGGGGTTGCAGTGTGCAATGTGGTGGGAGGCAGGCCCCTATGGGCCAAAGGTGGGTAAGTGATGCATGTGTGGGCCCTCCAGGGGTGTGCCAGTCTTACTCCAGGGCCATGCCAGTGTGTACCAGTAACCCTCCCTTTCCTCTCCCCACAGCTGGCTCAAGGGCTGCATGGGGGACTGTTGTCCCACCATGCCAGCAACCCAGGAGTGGCAGGGCTGCATCAGGTGAGCTGAGCAGCAGCAGCAGCAGCAGTACCACCAGTGGCGATGATGATGAGGAAGAGCTGTTGCTGTCATCAATGACCAGTGACACCACACCAGAGTACATCACATTGGAGAAGGGGGCAGTGAGGGTTCCATGGCACAGTGTAAGGAGGGGGTGTCAGAGAAGGATTAGGGATCAGAGAATGAGGGGGAGGGTGTGGAGGAGGGGTCAGAGGAGGAGGAGGAGGAGGGCTTGGTGGGAAGGCTAAAGTGACAGTGGAGGTGGGAGCAGGGGGGGACACAGGAACCAACCACCAAGCACCTCAGGTACGATGACATGGCACAGGGTACCACCAGCAGTCAACCAGTGCGGAGGTCAAAGCTGGAGCTGCAGAACCCCAGAGCCCACAGATACATCTACCAGGTGACTAACTAAAGGGCCATGTGCCCACTGCATAGGGCAGCACAGGCCAGGGAAGACCTGAAGCAGTGCTGTGGTCCACCCCACATAGGTGGGGTCCTCCACAGACACCCCAGCACCCAGGGGCACACCCTGGCTGTACCACAGCTGGATCCACAGCTCCACCACCCCCTCATCCATGGCGTGACTGGGCCCTGGCTGCCCTGATGACAGAGGTGCACCTCCTCAGGGAGAAGGTGTATACTGCAGCGCAAACCATCAGCCTGTGCCTAGAGGCCCTCACAGCAGCTGTGTCAGGGCACAGGCAGGGACCCCCTGCATCATAGGGTGATCCCCTGTCATGTACACCCTGGGCTTGGGCGGATCACAAAGACTGCAAAGTGCACTAATGTCTGCCACTATTGGCAGGATGTACATATGTTGACACAGTTGTCCAATAAATGTTTTCTTGTTTGTAAGCACAGTGTCATCCAGTTTGTGGGGGCAAGGCAGTGCATCTGTGTGGGTTGTGTGGGGGTCCAGGGAAAGGGGACCAGGGGAGGAGTCCAGGGGAGGGGAGGGGGTCCAGGGAAGGGGAAGCAGGGAAGGGGATCCAGGGGAGGGGGTCCAGGGGTCCATGTGCATGGTGTAAAAGGGACTACAGTAGTTGGAGTGGAAGGACAGACCAGAACAGCTATCCTGCATGGGTATGGCAGAGGGCCCCTACCTGGGCAGATGGCACAGCACAGTGGCGCAACACATTCAGGATGCCTCCTGGCCCGTGAAACCACAACAAATAGAACACCCCAGGCAACAGAACACCACCAGCCCAACAATATCAAAAGGAAAAAATGGCAGGTTCCAAATAGAAAAAGAACAACTTCCTTGATAATGAAAAGTTATTTTGTCGGACCTTAGACCCCCAGGCAAAAGTAAAAGCAGAAAAACTTTAACCGGAGGTCCGTGTCCTTTTTAATCAGTATTTGCAGTAAAACAATTCAACATTTTAAAGCCATTATTTTTCAATCGTTACTTAACTGAAGGCTCGACACAACAAAGTCCAAGAAGAAGTGGTCAATGACACAGTCCTGTGTTTCGGGTCAAAGACATTAAGGACTCTGCTTCAGGTTCTTGATTTTCACCACAGAAAAAAAGCTGCACCATACCCAAAAGAACAAACCAAGGAAGTTACTTAAACCTGGCGTCTGACATCATCGGCCGATCACATGTTCACTGCTTAGCCAATCAGGGGCAGAGAGCAAAATATGCAAATGCCACCCAGATGGTTAGAAAACAAAAATTACAGCAAACTGTGCCAGTCCATCTCCAGATTTAAACCTTTTGACACGACTGTATCTGTGAATGGTATGATATCTACTCCATTCCCATTTATATATTTCTCAATCACAGGTGGTCCTTCTCCAGGATTTTCTTTAGTAAAAACAGAACAGAAGTATTTGTTTAGTGTTTTTGCTTTTTCAATGTCACTTTCCACAAATCCGTTCCCGGCACTTTTGAATCCTGCAATTCCACCTCTGATTTTCCTCCTCTCCTGAATATACCCGAAAAACGTTTTGTCGCCACACTTCACAACTTTAGCCCTTTTCTTCTGCCTTTGATTCTGCTATCCTTATTTCTCTTTTTGTCTCTTTTAGTTTTATCCTGTATTCTTTTCTGTGTTCCTCTGTTTGCGAACTTCTGAATTTTGTGAAAACTGTGGTTTTTGCCTTTATTTGTGCAGCCACTTCTTTGGAGAACCAAATAGGTTTCCTTTTCCTCTTGTTTTTATTTACTTTCCTTATATATGTATCTGTTGCCCTTTTTATTGCCTCCTTCACTTTAGCCAATTGCAACTAAACTTACCTTATCCCCTCCTACCCTACCAACTCCTCCTTCAGGCACTTTGCCATTTTACTGAAGTCAGTGTTTTTGAAGTCTAGGGCGTTGAGTTTGTTGTGATTGCACTCTGCCTTGGCTTTTATTCCAAACCACATTCTGTGATGATCTCTGCTGCTCACATGGGCACACACTTGGATATTTGGCACACTCTCTCCGTTGGTGAGTACTAAATTCAGCATCAAGCTTTCCCTGGTCAGTGCCATCACCATTT
This sequence comes from Ichthyophis bannanicus, assembly GCA_033557465.1. Lineage (NCBI taxonomy): Eukaryota > Metazoa > Chordata > Amphibia > Gymnophiona > Ichthyophiidae > Ichthyophis > Ichthyophis bannanicus. Next base: position 453,686,040 of record CM066035.1, read on the forward strand.
GTCTAATGCATCTTGGAAGGCATCCACAATTTTTTTTACTTCTTTCCAGATTTGCAGAAGGAATACTCCAATCCACATCAGGAAGATTAATTTCACCCAATATGATCACTTCCCCCTTCATGGCTATCTTTGCAATATAAATAACCAATTTGCTATCCATTTCTTTGGTTTGAGTTGGAGGCCTATAGACTACACCAGTATGGATAACAGTGCCATCTCCTTTTTCCAACACAATCCACAGCACTTCTTCTTGCATGCACTTGCAGCACTTCTTCTTGCAGCACTTCTGTAGCATGCACCTTCATAGCACACATGCGTACCTGTCCTACTACAGCCATACCTCCTGCTTTTAGCATGTCCACACCACTCCTGCCACAGTAGCCATTAATCCCACACTCCTTGCTGCACTTTAGTAAATGCCCCTAAGTGTTAAGGATTATGAATCTGTAAAGTAAGTTACGATGGTTCTATTTCTATTTTAAACATTTGGAGATAATTCATTTACTTATGGGATATATTAATACATTATTTTAATATCACTTATTATGCTAAAAATTAAATTATGACAACTTCACAGTGCTTTTTTCCATAAAAAATAAAAAGGTGCTGGTACTCATATGCAGGGCTCTTTCATTAATACATGAGGACTATGGGTCAGTTTTAACAGGCAGTGAAAAGGATGCCGGTACTCTATACCACCATGTACCTTCTCAAAAAAAACCAAACAAACCCTGCAACTTCAAAAGGAGCACTGATTGCTGTACCTAATTGGAATATGGGGCATGTTTATTAAAGTGTTTTAGGTTTTTGCGCCTTCTGTGTACTAAGAGCATGGCTAGCTCAAGGGTTTCTGCCACCCTAGGCAGAAACCCCAGCCTTGCCCCCCCCAACTGCCACTCTCACCCCCCCTTCCCCCGAAGCCTCCGCTTCCATCTCGGAGGGAAAGGCGGGAAGCAACAGCAGCAGGTTTTCCAAAAGTGGCTGCTTTTTGCCGCCGCTTTCTTGCCCGTGGCATACAATGTCCCTCAGCACACATGGTCTGCTGCTTCTGATCCCCTTTCAATGCAACTTGCTATCAGAGGTGGGTCAGAAGCGGCAGGCCATGTGTGCTGAAGGACATGGCCTGCCACGGGCAAGAAAGCAGCGGTAAAAAGCAACCGCTTTTTGAAATACTGCTGCTGCCACTGCCCGCCTCCCCCCAAACAAAATTGTCAGCACTTGGGAGGTGTCAGCGCAGAATGTCATGTATGTTGCTGCCGCCACCCACACAGGTCGGCCAACCCAAGCGGCCACCTAGCTCGCCTAGTGAATGGGCCAGCCCTGACTAAGACCAAAGATTAGTGCACTGTAAGTACAAAGGCCGTGCATTAACTGTTGTGCATGTCCCCTGCAGTTTGCATACAGAAAAATTCCTTATATGTGTAATGTTTTGCCATTTAATATATGCATAGGGTTCTTCATGCAAACAATCCATAATAAAGCAATTTACAAATTAAACAATAAGTTAATTGCAATTGCCCATATTACAGGAAAGCACAGAGAAGACTAATCCACACAATCAGCAAGAAGGATATCACAAATCAATACAATAGTTTTCTTTCTTCCTCCTTTTCCTATGTGGAATCAGTAATATAAATTATTATCACTCTGCAATCCCAGTATCAGACATTTCCAACAAATATTTCTCCAGTTGTGAAGAGTCAGTAACAATATACCTATTTCTTGAAAGGATAACAAACACTAGCAAGGAAATTTAATGGAAAAAAAGTAACTTCCCAGGCCAAAGCATGTGATTTCAGTTGTAAAAAGATTTTCTTCGCAATTTTGTGGTGTTTGCAATGTATGGGAAGACATTAATCTGCTGTCTATAAAAGGGTACATGCATCTTTGCAAAATATGACTTCAAATTAGCAATCTTCTCTAATTCTGAACAAAAAGACACTAAGGGCTATGTCTACTAAACTGCGGTAATGTTACATACCGCGCGTTAGGTAACGTTAATGATTGTTAGGTAACGTTAACGCGCGGTATGTAACGTTACTGCAGCATGTGCATTGCATCATGGGTACTGGTGGGATTGCCCTATCCTGGCACTCAGAGCAGACAGTTTGTGCGGTGACCTGCAGTCCTTCTGTACCCAGCCATTGCTGTGACATACACCATGGAGGTATAGCCTACTGGTTAATACAATGCCATTCTCGGCAGTGTTCATGGGTTCAATTCCTCATTCTTCCCTCCTCTCATGCCTGTCCTACTCAAATAGTGTGCATGCCTGTAACAGTCATATTTTTGCAAATTTGTTCTGCCAGCCCATAATACCCTCGCCACAACTGCCAACATTCCTTCGGTCCATCTATCTGCGTCTGTCAGCTGTGTAGAGTCCTGTCTGCCTGTGCAGGCTGTCACCCCATGTCCTGCACTGCTACCCTTTCCTGCATTGCGCCTCTTCATGCTTGCCTCACCTGTGCCTGATCTGCATGGCACCACCACTCCTCTGTCCATCCATCATTGTAACTATCCTGCCACCTCTGCCTCCACTGGGGGACACGTATTCCCATTGTCTGCCACCAACTGTATTTCCAGTACTTTATTACATTCTCTTATATACCGCGCTATTCTGTATCAGTGCGGTTTACATTGAACAAACTGAAATTACATTGAACAGGGCATTTTTAACTTGGAGATAACTATTTTACAGGGAACATGGGCTATGGAAGGTTAAGTGGCTTGCCCAAGACCACAAGGAGCACCTGTGGGACTAGAAACCCCAGTCCTTCCGGCCCAAGGTTGCTGTCCTCTAGTGGGATTTGAACCCCCGACCTTCCGGCCTGAAGTACCTTGCACCAACCACTAGGCCACTCCTCCACTCCACTTTACATTGCCAACACCCTGTGCTGTGGTACAGTTGCCCCCACCATGTTTGTCATCAGTACTGGCAGCCACATGGGATGCCCGCAGATATGTCAGGTCCAGTGGCTCCTGGCTCTCCCTCCTTCACTCACCTGTTCATTGCCTTTCCTGAGTGCTCTATCTAGTGTAAGGGCTACATCTATCTCTGTTCCTCACAGGTCATGCATGCCATCCTGAGACACCTTGCAACCCTTAGGGAACACTAACCTAGGGCACTGTAACATTGTTAGGCCACCTTAACCTATGGTTCCATAGCCTAGGGTGCCTTCTACGGTGCCTTGTACAGGGGTGCCTAATACGGTGCTTAGCCTAAGGAGCCCTATAGGTCGCCTTATGAGGCACCTTACAAGGCACCTTATAATGCACCTTACAAGGCACCTTACAAGGCACCTTGTAAGGCGCCTTATAAGGCACCTTACAAGGCACCTTGTAACGCACATTAGTCTAAGGCGCCTTGTAACGTGTGTTAGCTGATATGGCTTGCTGTAATGATGCACCGCCCATGCCTTTATATGGGCATCTGTACCTTTACCGCAGAACCTAACGTGAGTGGCATTACCACAGTTTAGTAAACATACTCCTAAGGGGCATTTTTACTAAAGTGTGATAGCCAGGAGCATAGGGTTTAGAGCTGGGCTAATGTGTGTTTTGGCTGCGCATTAGCAAGGAACGTGTGGCCAAAGGCAACCTTGCTTAAAATGATGTGGTACGCAAGCAGTGTGCAAATAGGCAAAATTAATGCAGAGAGAGTGCAGAAAGTGTGTGGAGATGTGGCACACAGCTAGGGTGGCAGTGCTAGTCACATGTAAGCGAAACCATGATGCCACTAGCATGGGCGCAACTTCCACCTGCCTCTGATCAGTCTGAATGCACTTTTCAAACATGCACATTAGGAAATATGAAGGGCAAACACATAGAGCCCTATTCTGAGAAAGACGTGCAGGGCGGCTGTATACATCCAAAATGTGTACATATGAAATGTAGACGCAATTTCCTGCTCGCGCGGTTAGATGTGCAGCCGCGCAACAGAATATGGAGTTATATGTCTAGTCGCTAAACGTGCAAGTCACGAATAGCGGGGTTTTGTTTACGTGTAAGTAACACGTGTAACCCACGACAAGACACGAGTGTGTAGTTCTGAAAACGTGTCCACCTGCACATTTGTCCACTTACAATAGAAACAGGATACAGTAATCCCCCCCCTCTGCCACTCAGAGCGTCGGAAAATGGCAACCAGGCAGGTGAACTTTTCCGAGGACGAGACCTGCCTGCTCTGGCCTATAAAATCTGTTATTTTAGTTTTTCTCACATGAAATCACCACTCACTCATAAGTAACCTAATTCAGGTCAACACAACCCCTTCTAAATTGACATTCCAATACCTCTCTACAAGGAGCCCAGGCTAGACCAAGCCAAAGGCCACTGACAAATCCAGCAACACTAACAAAATTAATACCCCTTGTCAAAACAAGCAGATAAGGTTCTAGATTTACATCACCCTCACTGGATTCCAGTTTGACTACAATTGCTAACTTTGTTTCCACCACTCTCTCATTACCACACTGTTGCAACCCGTCTTTCAGTCTCTGTACTTTACCAATAAAAAAACCCCTCTGCCATTAAGTCTGCAGACACCACCCATTCTTCTATTTTCTCCTTCTCCAATCACTTTCCTAACAACGTCCGTACTACTCAACATACCTCCTGTGCCATACTCCATCCTTTTTTTATCTTTTGTGAAAACACCTTTTTTTTTCGCTAGATGAATACTTGCATTGCAGAAATAACAATTAACCTCCCTCTGTCACCTATTTTCCAGTAACCTGGTTTGTCTGTCCTTTTCTGTGTCCTTAATTCCTCAGTGGGGTGGGGGCAATTTTTACAAATGGGTTAGTTTGTGCATATCATGACAGTAGTGCACCTCACTCCTAAGCCAGGGTATATGAAGTATGATCTGAATCTCTCAAGTTTACTGCTAACACTCAGCCCAGTACATACATCATGCCAAAGAGAGCCTTCTAATTGTATTCATAAGATGTAACATGTATAATTTGTCAAGGTGTGCTTGGAAAATCATCTTAATCAAAGCTGTGGCACCCAAAAACAATGGGAAATATTTCTGTATCTTTCTGCCACATTTTCTTGGTCTTTGACTGCATTTCTTGCTATTTGAGGATCTACTCCCTCTCAGTGCAGTTTACAGAATAGTCATGGGAAACTGACGCCTCTATTATTAGTGCACCACCTCTACCTCCACACTAACACCTCTTTTACCAGTGCCATTTCCTCCAAAAACCTCAACACCAACTGATGTCATTCCTCCATCTGATTCCTCATTTGATCTATTTATTTGATAATGTCACGCTAATACTGAAGTAAAAATTAGATTGTTTTTATAACCTTAATAACTTTTGCTATTGTAAATAATATGTCTCAATTTCAGTCCTCTTGTATGCAGTATGCTTCTCTGTAGGCTGTATTTTATTATTCTGAATGATATATTTTTATATATTGTATTGCTTTATGTATTATATGGCTATTTATTAAGGAGTGATAATGGGTTATTTTCACTCCTTACTTTTCTATGTATTTTTAATTTTGTTTTGTTTTATTCATGATTGTACACAATTTAGGGAAAGAATTCTATCTATAAAAGCAGCATATAAATATGTAAATTAAATTAAGCAAAATAATTATTCCACCCCGACTTAGTAATTAGAATAATGTGTAGCAAAGATATAGTCACTGTCTCAGATGGTTAAAACATAACCATAGTTTTGGGTTTGAAAAATCCTGTCAAAAGGCTGTGCACATTTCTGAATCCTTTAAATAAACACCTATTTCATTGACTTGTAGGCATACTCCTGCATTTTTTGCTTAGGGAATTCATTATACTAAATATGCAGCTATTTGTTCCCTTTGAACATGTAAAATTGCTCTGCTATCTGCAACTAGAACTGGCCAGATGAAACACATAAAGCAGACTCATGGTGTGCTCAGAGCAAGCTAAGGCTAAGAAGTCAAAATTGCTTGCCTGTACCTCAGCCACTGCCTTTCTTATCTAAATATGCTCTAAAACATTTGGATAACATGGTTCCCTAAGAAACAGGAAGAAATGCGCTATCTGAAAAAGGATATACTGTAAATTACAGCAGCACCAAACTATTGAACCATATATATCAAGTTGTTAACTAAATAATATCAGCAGATTTGTTAAAAAAAATCACTAACAAAACAAAGGGAAAACGCGCAAGGGAAACAGACACAAATATGTAAAATAACTTGCTGTTCTATGTTGCATTCTAATAAGTAAGCAATTAAGTATCTTTCAAGCATAATGATATAATGCTCCTTGGGAAAGGATTAGAATCAACAAGTTAAACCTTGAATTTTAATATGCAAGTGGATCTCATGAAGTAAATAACACATTTCAGCACTTATCAGGATGCACCTTTTATATAAGGGGCAACTTGACACAGCCTACTCCCAGTCCATCAGCAGTATAAAACTATAAAACAAAGTCATTGCTAATAACCAAGAAAGAAACTGGGCAAAGTCTGAACACCTCGATCTGTCAAGTATTATTCTCTTTTTCAGTAACCAGGAACACAAAGTTTATAAGAAAGCAGAAAAGACAGACATAATCCCATTTTTTATTCCAGGAATATGGAAATCTTCATCTATGAAATGGCATCCCATTTCCCATAGTGGCCCAGACAGAATTCTGCAAACATTGTTAATGATATCAAACAAGTCCGAAGGTAAATTCTGACGATTAATAGTACTGGAGTAGTACTCAAGCAGTTGAAGAAACTTAAACACAGATTGAAAGATGTCAGATCTTAAGGAGATGAGGCTCAGATAACATTCAAGAGGTAATAGAATTAGTTTACACTTTCTGTAACAGCTCATTCCCACGAAAGATCTGCTTTCCAGTTATATTGGTATATTACTATCAGAAATTTCTTGGGAGAAATGGGAGTTTCAAAGGTGTAAGTTTATAATAACAACTATCTCAAAGTGGAGGAAACATTAGAGATTAAATACTCAACATGCTGGGAAATTATACCAAATTGTTTTAGTATTGCCGGAGCCAGCCTAAAGCAAATTTAAAAGAGTTATGTTTCTATGGGGTATGTTTTCTAAAGGGCGTTAAGGGCACACCGGTTGACAAGAAAAAAGGCAACATTAAGGGTATTTTCATGCAATAAAGGCCGGGGCAAAGAGTAAGTGTTCTGGCAGAAAGGGTGCTTGGCTCCACTTAACGGGCACTAACAGGATATCGGGTGTTAAGGTGCCAAGCATGCATCTTAATGCCCAAAAATTGCATACACCATAACACAGGATAAGAGAGCCCTTGTGAAAGTCACAATTGAGGTGGTGGATGGAAGGAAAGGTAAGAGCTGATGGACATGTCACATCCAGATGTATCCCATGTGGGTTGCAGTTGCACTGTATCAGTGAGGGGTGCCCACGTAAACTGTTGTAATGTCAGTCTGTGGCATATGAATAAGATGAAGTGCCCCCTGGTAAAGTGGTGACACATGGATCATTCACAGGAGAGGTGTGTGTGATACAAACAAATGATAAAAATGTTCCTGTGTAGGCCATGGTGTAACAACTGGCAGGAGAATACATGACTGAAATAATGGGCAGATACTGATGGATGGGCTAAAGGATGGATGGGGACATGGCCTTGCTGCTCCAATGTGACCGCACAAATGCTGTTGTAGTGTGTGTGAAGAAATTGTAACTGTACCACAGGGAAGTCCCAATACCAGCTATTTAGGTATGATAGTTGTCTCAGCATCCTAACCACCATACAGTTCTACTGACACATGCATATATTAACTTGGCAAGTGTCTATCATGTAACCAGATGGAGCACGTATGGTCGTGTACTAATCCCTGCAAGTGTACATCCCAGGAGTGGTATGTGCTTGCATGTACTGTATGTATGTGATGAAGCCAAAGATGTTTAGTCACAGTTATGAGGAAAGATTCCCATCATGGACAACACATGTGTCATACATCTGCAGGGTGAACATGTCACACCCTTAGCAATGGGCCACAGCAGAGCCAATAAAGTCATGCTGTCAGATAGCCATAACTGCAATGTGCACTTTTGCTGACATAATGTGCTCTTGTAACACAAGAAAAAGCATAAGAGTGCATGTCCTCCAGCCAATGCAGACCCAGAACTGTTTCTGGCAGCAAATGCAGTGAGTTTCCCATAGCCACAAAGAGAAGAGTGGGAATCAAACCCTGCCCTGTTGCCTACAGAGGCCAGTGCTCTAATTATTAGGCTATACCTCCATGCCTTTTTGAATGGCAATGTCTAGATCCAAAGAGACTGCAGGTCCCTGCCTGCAATGGGTGAAACCCAGGACATGAAACAACTTATCTGACACAGTGGTACAGCACACCTAGGGCCTTCCTACAGCATTTTACATGCAGTATGACATGCACTGGCCATGCAGTACTGTAGCTGCAGAACAGACACACAGCTGCACACAACATATCTTGTCCAAAGGCCAAGCCACATGTGAGATCAGATGCCCATTTCTCCATAGTACCTCCAATGCCAAACAACAGTGGCACTAACCCCTGAGCCAGCACATGTACAGGGCATTCAGGCCCCTTGTGACCTGCTGTACACAAACCACAATCAGGACCGATGAAGTTCATCAGAGACTAACCTGCCCTACCGGGGATGGGGGGGGGGGGGCATGCATGTGTCTCCCACCATCATAGGCAACAAGTAGGTACTGAACAATGCCCCAGTGATCAAAGTCACCACTACGGCTGCAATTAGTGCTCTGGGTGCTGGTATTGGTTAGTCCTGCCATTACCCATGATGCAGCACACAATCCGAGCAGTTTTATGCAAGTGATTACCATATGGTGAATGCAGCAACCATTGCATCAGCTCTGCAATATGCAGGAACATTGTATGCCATCTGCACGTAACACCTGCCAATTTTGCAAAAAAACCCAAAAAACCCTGTGTCAGGCATCACCCTGAGAGGGGGGGGGGAGGGGGGAAATACATCACCTGATTCTCAGAGGAAGTTCTGCAACAATTGAACTCTCCAGGTCCTGGAGCAGGTCTGTATCACTGCCAGAGTGATACAGGTACTAGGCATTCTACACAATTGCAGCTTGCTGTAGTGGTCTGACTTTATTGGGTTTTGTGTCCTGTTCCTGTTGGCCAGGAGCTCTCCTATAATATCAGTCCCTTATGTTGTAGCAGCTATTTCCAAGGAACTAGAATGCAGTGAGTGTTGTCTGGGCAGTAAGGGAGGGTACTGACACAAGCAGAGGGGCCTGCCAAGGTCATAGTTATAAGCCCAAGAGCAACTGCTAACCTCGCTTTCTGGGAATTCCATTCAACTAGAGCAATCACAGGCAGTCTGCATGTGTTGGACAATACTGGGCTGTGTCAGTCATTCACATATCAGCTGTGCCCAGTCTGCTAGTCACCACACACTGCATGTGCACATAGCAAACATGGACAGCTAGCAGCCTGTCCAATGATTGGATTGCCATAAAAGAAACAGCACCCATATCACAGCACCATGAGGATACATAACCATGACATGGTCACAGCTTGGTCAGAGTGAGAGTGACCTCTCAGCATGAACAGATGCGTGCACCCAGGCCATAGGCATGGCAGGCCCGTGCTTAGATGGCTCAGTCATTGATCTAAACTACAACTCACAGATACCCTATGCAAATTGCTCTACTGCAGGCAATACCCATAATCCTCTGCTCCTTATTATGAATCTTTTATTGGAAATCATGGACAACATATGCGATGTGAGGCACAGTGGGAGATGGGCCAGGGACAGGCTGCAAGTGCATCCTGGTCTATAGTGGCCTATGTCCTCCACATATCACAATACGGTGCCCCCCCCCCCCCCACACACACACACAGGTTTCGGCAGTGAGGATTGAACATAGCGCCATGTTTGTACTTCCATATGGGATCAGGTCCTTAGCCATGGATACTGAAAAACTGGCCAGTGCAGCACATGCACTCTCCCATGCTCCAGACGTATTGCCCCCCCCCCCCCTAGAGCTCATGGAGGCATGGCAGGTTGGATGTTGGAACAGTTGCTAATGAAACATATGCCACCATTCCCTGCTTCTGTCTACTCTAAAAACTGCCTTGTGACGATCAGACTCTGTGCCCATGGGGAGCCAGTGGGGCTATCATTCAGGCCCTCTGATGTAACACATGCAGACGGTATGTAGGCCCACATGGCTTATGGCCATGGGAACATAGGCTTTGCTTAGCAATTCTACCTACAATGGACACAGTCAAAACATGTATGGTACTGTTCCCCCCACCCCAATCCCCCTCCCAATATTCACCTCCAGCCACTGCCTTTCCATATGGTGGCAAGCGATGCAAAGACAAACATGACATCCTGTGCCACATTACGGCAACTGGGATTGTGATCACATCATTCAGATGTCAGTGTCCCACAATCACAATAAGACACACAGGTGCATTCAGACTCTCATTTTGGGTGATGAATTATGTACTGCTGAATGCTTTGGGCAATGATCAGTAGGCAGTACTGGGGTGGTGTTTATTGTCTGCAAATTTCCAGGATACCAACCTGCCTGTATGCCCATACACTGGGTTGAGCAAAGAGAGCCCTGGATTGAACTCTGTGGCTGCAGCATGTGACAAGAGCAAGGTGCATGCAGGTACAGTGCAGACTCCTTCCTGTGTCACCAACTCACTGAATGATTTGGGCATTCACAAAGACAAGCCCTCTCAATGAGACTAGTTCCCTATAGGCTGCAACTGTGCCAGATGGGCTGACACTGTTGCCACAGCTACAGCTGTTATGGCTATGGGCATTAATCAGGCCTTTCACCTATGCAAATTGGTGTGCCCTGAGACCTAGAGGCTCAATCAGAGGAGAGGGTTACATCACACACATGTGCCCTCCCTGTTCACTCCAGTCATAACAGCAGGAGTTTTTGGAGATGCACAACTGTGTCATGCTGTGAAGTAAGTGTTGAGGCATATTGTGGGGATGGGCCATGATGATGGTGTGACTGGGAATGCATTACAGCTTCACAGCTACAGGTTGCAACTACTTACTGAAAAATAACCTTCTGCTTGTAAATGGTGTCTCACACAGTATGTGGGGTTGATGTATAGCTGACCAGCAGCATGTTGTATGCACAGGCATGAAGCCTGGACCCCACATGCATGCACAGTGCATTGCTGAAGCTCACACTGCTCTGGAGACAAACAAACACACACACACACACACACATACACATATGACCCCGCTGTCCAAAAGTAGAGCAGGTTGGCATTCTTATCTGCCGCTTTGGCCTCCTTAGATGCTCCTCCAATGTCAATGCCTGCTAAGTGTGTAGGCGCTATTAATGTGCTCTGCATTGCTCTGGTGCCATCAATGCTTGATCAGTGTGCCAATTCTATTAGCATGCTCTGACATCCAGGCATGGGTGGTACAGCTTCTCAGTGTGGCAGTTAAGTGTGTGGAATTGTACTGGTGTTACTTTTGAAGTTTGCACATGCTGATACAGTTCTGGAAATGTAGGATAAAATTAGCACAACTGGACACCCTATTGGACTTGAACTTGTGACCTTTCTCCCAGGCATACACTGGCCATGTGTTTGGAGCCACATATGTGCGTCATGCCATGGGTATATATGTGGTCTTTGTCAAGATGCAGGCATGTGTTGGGGTATGCCTATGTCTGCTTTAGTGCCTGCAGAATCTGTGCCATACTTGTCCAACAAGGTATGTTTGGTAGGTGTGAGTGAGGGACATCTTGTTAGGTCTGTCTGTTGCACTGCCTTACTATGCTGCTGGTGCAACTGACATTCATGTTTTCCACATGGGATCTGTGCAGTCACAAGGGCAAGCCATTATACATGACCACACACATTCCATACCACGGGTGTCCTAGCTGAATAACCAACGTACCTATTACCTGGTGTGTGCTTGTGGAGCCATCATGGACTAATCTGATATTTTGCTGAACACCGTAGGCACATGAGATGCACATGTGGCTGAGATGGTTGCAATTGACTGTGTACTTACTTCTGGAGGGGTCACCAGTTCAGACACAGATTATGGTCATCATTTGGCTGGTGAGGGGGCAGGGTGGGCATTTTTCCTCTGTCATGGGCTGTTATCATCTTGCATGATATTCCTGCCATAGTGGCATATTTCAATCCCCCCCCCCCCACCACATGCATATATCCACTCAATATATGCAGATGGGGGGCATCCTGATCCCAGGGCCAGGCCATTCAGTTGAGAAAATAGCCAGGTGCCAGGGTCCAAAGTTTAGGGTGGGCAGCATGCCAGTCAATCACTCCCTCCCTGTCATCATGGCACAGCTGCCACTGCAGTGCTGTGGGCAGCCTTGTTGGGTTGCACACATGCAGCTAAGTACACCATGGGGGTCTTGCCCCCTGCATGGAAGGCTGTGGGCATGCATGCAGTTGCCTTTGACCTTGGGAGGGAAGGATCACGGGTACTCTGCTTTAGCTGCTGCAGACATGCTTGCCATCCCACTGACAGTGGGAACTGCAGTGTTGCAACTGTCACAAAGGGATGGGAAAAAGATTTTGTCCACAACAGGCCACCACCACTGTGACCACCACCCCACCCTCATACATTGCTAACATGGCATCATGGTGGCTGTGAGGGTAGTATAACCTCATCTTCACTGCAGCAGCATGTATGTGTGCTGCCACTATCACAGTGGGGTCCTACCTGACATAACAGGTGTACACCCTAGGCAGTGGACTTGTCTGCCTAGCGGACCAGCCAGCCCCACTGCCTCACTCATGTGTGCCTCCTTGGGCAATTTATACTTACGGTCACTTCCAGAGTGTGAATTGATTCCTCAACGTGAATACCGTAACACTCCACCAAACTTCACCACACCTTATTGCAGAAATTCAAACAACTAAAAACACAGAAAAAAAGAGAAGGAGTAAAACTGGTCTCAGAACCAGCTTCTATGTGAATAGAGTTAGAAATGTCCATACTATCTCACATCCCCTGTACATTTTTTTTTTAATATTTACATTCTCTTATATACCACGCTATTCTGCATCAGTGCGGTTTATACTGAACAAACTGAAATTACATTGAACAGGGCATTATAACTTGGAGATAACTATTCTACAGGGAATATGGGCTATGGAGGGTTAAGTGGTTTGCCCAAGACCACAAGGAGCACCTGTGGGACTAGAAACCCCAGTCCTTCCGGCCCAAGGTTGCTGTCCTCTAGTGGGATTTGAATCCCCAACCTTCTGGCCTGAAGTACCTTGCCCCAACCACTAGGCCACTCCTCCACTCCATAAGCAACTCTACATAAGCAACTCTACATAAGCAACCCGAGAATTCTGGGCATGTTTGCTATTATTGAATTTGGAACTTTTCACTTGAATGAGTTGAGAGAATTTATTCAGTAGAGACTTTTATTTTTGGAATACCACATCCATATATACAGTGACACCTTATATTAGAGTTAGTATGCTATGAGCTTTGAGTAAATGAATCTCACACTTGTCAAAGAACTCTACCTTTGCAGGGCTGGTCAAAGGGTATCTGGTACCCTAGTTGAATCTTCAATTATGCACTCCCCCACAGTCTAGCATCTTCACTTTCCTAATGATCCCCCCTTGCAGCATTTCATATTCCCTATCCCTCCCAGGGGTCCAGCATCTCGCCTTCCCTCTCCCCCTCTTTCCATATCCAGCATCTCTCCTTCCCCCTATTCCCCTTGCCATACCCAACATCTCTCCTTTTCTCTACTCCCATTGCCATATCTAGCATCTCTGTTTCCCTTCCCCCCTTTATTGTATCCATCATCTCTCCTTCCAGCTCTCACTGTTCCTTGCCATATCCTGCACTGCTCACCATTACCTGCTGCCAGAGCTGCTCTCTTAACTCCATCCTGTGCTGGCTCAGGCTTCTTCAAAAAAGGAAATAGAGCAGGGGCAGGCCTTGTAGCAGTCATGTGCACTCGAGGACAGGTGTCCCCTTCCGACATTTCCTGAGTTTACTTTTATGAAGTAGCCTTGGCTTGATGGTAGGATGGAATTAAGGGGTGGCCGTGACGGCAGCAGAAGGGGGAAAGAAGTGAGAGATGCAGCCATTTTAAAGTACTGCTATCATGCTTTTCTGCTACCTTCCAAATTCTCCTGCCTTGTAGTAGGGCCAGTCCTGTACCTTTGGGTTGCTGCTGCCAGGAATGAGCAATATTCTTGGCTATAGCAATGCAAATTGATATTTACCATGTAAGTCACTAACTTGTGGTATTGAGGTAGCACAACTTAGTCACTTGCATGGTAAATTCTCCTGTAGTAAAATGTGATATTTCATTGCAGCTTAGTAACTACCTCTCTTGGTATTTTCTTTGAAATAATGTTTAAAAAATGTGTTTTCTTACATTATTCTGTTGGAATTGAATTCTAAAGGGAAATACTGTAATCAGCAAAGTCCTTTGCCTAATGAATGCTAGTTTAATTTCAGCCAAATTACACACATCTAATAACAATGGCAACAATAACAGAAGAGCCCTGGATGAATTACAGATGGTCTGAAAGTCAGTCAGATATTTAGGCCCATCTGATGTAGGGACCTATAAACCAGACGAAGGGGCATTTACTCTTTAGGCTGACAATCGAGTACCTCAAGTAAGGGAGTTACATGGTCAGCTTCCTTTTTCCCTAGCAAACACTGCTGTGCTTTGCAATAACTACTAACATTTTTCATTTATTGGCCTTGATGCAGCCCATGACATTAATCAGTTCTGTTTTTTATCTGGGCATACACAGTGCTAGAGCTGCCAGATTTTTCCTTACCATAAATAGATGAATTCATTGAATCAGATGTAAACTGGCAAATGACACATCCACAAGAGATAAAATGTGTTGCTTTACTAATAAATTTCCATTAAGACACCCAGACTTCTAACTGAATTGTTTGGTTTTAAGTTGGTACCACTGATGGATGGAGTAACTAAACTCCCTTCTTTGTCTACTCAGCCATAATAATTCTGACTGTTTTGTATTAGGTTAAGCTTATTACATTCCAGTCTGCAACCACTGAAAAGGATACATTAAGGTTGGGAAACTATGATGATAAGATCTTTCTTGGTGGTTGCACACACCTAGATAGCATCAAAAATATGACAGCTGACTTGAAACACTTCAGTAACATGAGGAAAAAGATTGTGGAAAACACGTAGCCCTGTGGAAGCGCACAAACTAATTTTATAGGGTCTGAATAACTCCCTCAGCAATACACAGTCTGATCTCTTAGGAAAGATTGAAGCTGATTCCAAACTGAGCCACTGACTCCAGTAACCCATAATGTCATAAAAGCAAGTCATGATTAATAACACTGAATGCTTCAGACAAATCCATGAGCACTGAAAGTGAATCCTAGCACTTGTCAGCAGTCATTTTAATACTATTCACAAGAGACCTAAGAATGTCTGCTGTACCTTTTAAGCAGGGCTTTTTTTGAGGGGGCACACTGTGGTACGGAGTACCAGAACCTTTTTATTGCCAGTTAAAACTGACCTATGGTCCTCATATATTGATGAAAGAACCCTTCTAGGAAAAATGCACTGCCTTTAAGTATGTAAAAATATATTACTCCAGCTTCTTTAAAATCATCCATGTCTTTACATTTGTACTCGGTGCCTAACTCCCTGTCTTCTTGTCACAACCACTGTTGAGGCACTTACATTTAGGAGTCTTGGGATTTAAAATTGCTAAATTTAAGAACTCAGACATGGCAAATTTTTAAATTAAAAATTCTGTACACATATCTCTTAAAGTTAGGGGCCTGAAACTTCTGAATATTGGGCTCATAGTACTTAATTTAAAAAAAATAAAAACTTCAGATTCCATCTCTAAAATCGTAATCTTTCAACAATAAGCAAAAGTTAGGTTTATATATATATATTAATCTTAATTTACAAACCTTTACATAAAAATATCAAGATGGAGTTTCACATAGGCCAAGATGGAATCCTTAATGCTTGTTTGAAAAGAACACTCAGATACCTCTCTCTATTTCTTTGGTTTATCGAGCCTCTGATGCCACATCCATGGGGAGAGAGGAAGGGGACATCTCCGGGGATTACTTGCAGTCCTGAGGTTTCCAAACCGAAGGACTAAAAGATGTTGGAGGATTTTGACATCCAGCTTCGATGAGAGCGACTCTCTGCTTTGGCGGTCTCTGCAGGGGCATCATCCATCTTTGAACTACGGATAGCACTGCTACAACCTGGAAGCAGTTTGTCCCACAAGGTTTGCTTGGTTTTATTTGAGTATTCTTCCTCAAGGTTGGCAATGGGGATTAAGGCAACACCTGCAACTACTTCCTTCACTATTTTTTTGGGAAGAGATACTGATCCGCTATCGGTGGAAAAACTGGCTATCATAATTTTGGAGACATTACGGGATGCAATTAAGAGTATGGATTCCTCACTGCTGTGTCTTGCTGGTAATTTTAAATCTAATTTGCTTCAATTTGTGCTTAAGACATATGTAGGCCGCGTGGCGAGTCCAAGCCGGTCGTCCATAACCGGGTGGCACAGCGAGATGCGGAACACGGTTTTGGGTCCGCAGGAGGGAGGGGGAGGAGAGAGGAGAAAGAATGACGCAGCGGCGTCTTTTGAAATCATTAGCTTCCCACCCCCCCGGTCCCATTGCGAAGCGTGAGGGGAGAGCCAATGAGCAAAGGGGCGGACCTGGCTCGAAGACTGACTGAATGGAGTCAGTCAGAAGAAAAGGTCCGGTGGACGGTGGGGAGTTGGTGTTGGCTGAGAAGGCAGGGGCCTTGAGTGCAGCAGTTCGAGGGTGGCGCGCATGTGGCGGCCTTTTTGAGCGGCAACCAGGAGTGGAGAAGCAAGAGCGTGGGGCTGTGTGCAGCACAGCGTGCTTGAGTGCAGACGGCACGCAGTTTTGCCAGGTGAGGCAGCATTGGAGGTCGGAGTGGAGGAAAGCCCTAAGGCAAGTGGGGCAGAAGGGGGGGCTGCGTGCAACACAGCGGACTCGAGTGTGGACGGCACATGGGTTTTTGCCGGGTGAGTCAACATGGGCGGTCAGAGCGGAGGAAGGCCCTAAGGCAGGTGGGGATAAAGGGGGCTGGATAAGCAGGATATAGATAAAAAAAAAACATAAGAAGGAATGGATATATATAGTTTAAAAAAAACAGGGCAGTGGAGCGGCAGGCAGGCGTGCACAGGAGCAGGAGCACACAGGGGGCAGGCATGCCAGCATGGGGGGAGGCAATGGAGTTGGGAGAGGGGGCTGGTGAGGCTCAGGGGCCACCAGACAGAGAGGTCGACAGGCAGAGAAATCAAGGGGGGCAGCTGGTCTGATGCGGGGCAGGGGGGTGGTGGGGGCTGGCAGAAGGGCGAAGGGGTTGGGGTTGGCTTTGGGGATGAGGAGGGCGGGGAGAGAATGCGGAGGGCTAGGACAAGGGCTCCAAGGAGAGGTGTTACACAAGGGGATGGTACGGAGCCTCAGCCAGTGGGATGTCTGGCGGCGGAGTCCGGGGGTGGGCAGGAATGGAGGGATGGAGCGATTGCATGGGACATATGGTGCAGGGGGGTGGGGAGCTGGCTGCGGGTCAGCAGGGGTTTGGAGGTGGTGTGAGTGCGGCGGGGTCAGCGGCTCTGCTATTCAGGTGGCAGGGTAGTATCCCAGTCGGAGAAAGGATGGTGGGACAAGGGGGCATACCTGGGGGGGGGAGGGTTCAGGGCCCTGGCAGCATTGGCTGGGGGGCGGACAAGGTTCATCAGGGACAGAGTAGCTGGGGACGTGGCAACCAGCTTGGCCATTGGTGGTCCCTCCCCCGGTGTTCTCTTTTATGTCTCCTCAGGTACAGGTGATGGTCCCCTACCCAGCAACACCAGTGGGTGGCAGCCACTCTGGAGTGGAACAGCAGCAGCGCGGTATGGTGGACAGCTCAGTGGAGATGGTGACAGCCCCTGAGATTGTGGAGGAGCTGAGGGCAGCAGGTGACCTACGGGAGAATACAGAGGGGGTAGCGGATGGGGGGGGTAAGGCACGCAGGAAACAAAAACATGCGCATCGGAGGTGACATGGTTTGGATTCCTCATCATCCTCGTCATCGGCATCAGTGTCATCGTCGTCGGCATCAGAAAGTGGAGGGGTAGGTCGGGAAAGAAGAGGTAAGGAGGTGGGTGTAATCAGGGCGGGAAGTGGTGCCCCGTCACTAGCGGCATATGTAGAGCTATGGGAAGGGGGTGCCCAGACGCTTGCGCAGTAAGATTAGGAAAAGGAGATATACTGATATTTTCCGATTGTTAGAAGGTCGGCGTCAGTCGGGGGATAGTAAGAAGAAGAGGAAGGAGGATGAAAAGGCCGGTCGCATTAAGAAGGTGTCTAGGAATGTGGTGAACTGGACGAGAGCATTTTTGCGATTGTCTAGTGTATGGGGGCACCACTATCTGGAACAGTACGGGATGTTGTTAGCGTATGCAGAAGCCATTCTGGAGGCCGTGCAGATGCATGAAGGATGGTCGTGGTTGAACTACGATGAGAAGTTCCGTGATAAAATGGAGGAGAACCGGTTAATGTCATGGGGATCGCAAGACATTAATCTGTGGCTAACACAAATATCTGCCAAATCAGGGGCAGGGGGTATGGGAGGAAAACTCAGGGGAGGGATAGCAGGGGGGGGGCGGGATGTTCCTTTCGGCCAGCAGGCACCCCTTTGCAGCAGAAAGGGGGAAGTCCGGGAACAGGAGAAGTGTGTTGGCGATTTAATAAGGCCTCATGTCCCTTTCCCGATTGCAAGTTCCGACACGCATGCTCAAGTTGCAGAGGTGGGAATTCGGCGGCAAAATGTCTTAAAAAAGGGACCACCCTGATTAGCGGGTCGGTCAGTAAGTAACTTGGACACGAGCAGCTGGGCCATGACCCCAAAACAAATGGGATCATTAAAGGCACGACTGCAATGATACCCGAGAAGGGGAGAGGGGAAGGTGTTGGAAAAGGGGTTTCAAGAGGGATTTGTTATTCCTGTTGATGGTACGGTGGTAGCCTGCACGTCACACAATTCGCCTTCGGTGCGGCACTTTGCACCAGTAGTAAAGGATAAATTGTTGAAAAAATTGGAGTTAGGGAGGATAGCGGGCCCATTTGAGGAGAAGCCGTTCTTGAATTTGGTAGTGTCCCCGTTGGGTATTATCCCCAAAAAGGAAGCGAGAAAATTAGATTTTCATAACTTGTCATTTCCTGAAGGTTCATCGGTCAATGATCATATAGCTAGGGATAGCTGTACAGTTCAATATGCTTCATTTGACAGAGCGGTGGAATTTGTGCGTCAGGCAGGGGTTAGTGCATGGATGGCGAAGGTGGATATCGAGTCGGCGTTTCGGCTGTTGCCAGTACATCCATCTAGTTTTCCATTGCTGGGTTTTTGGTTTGAGGATCGGCATTATTTTGACAAATGTATGCCGATGGGATGCTCGGTGTCTAGTGCCTATTTTGAAAAATTCTGTTCTTTCCTGCATTGGGTGTTGTTCCAGGATGTGGGTTGTAGGAACGTAGTGCATTATTTGGATGATTTTTTTATTTGTGGGTGCCGAGCAGTCTGAGGAGTGTCAGCGCCTATTGGAGGGTTTTGTGGCCTTGGCCGGGGACTTGGGAGTGCCATTAGTGGAAGAGAAGATGGAGGGTCCTACGAGGCAGCTAACATTTCTGGGAATGGAATTGGATTTAAAGGCAATGGTGGCGCGGCTTCCGGTGGAGAAGGTGATGAAGCTGCAGGTCCTAGTTGCCAATGCTTTAGTTTCCCATAAGTTGAGCTTGAGAGAATTGCAGGCATTGATAGGTGCACTGAATTTTGCATGCCGCGTCATACCGATGGGTAGGGTGTTTCTGCGGAGATTGGCGGGGGCCACAGCAGGGGCGCATAAACCGCATCACTGGATCAGGGTATCGCGGGTCATGAAGGAGGATTTGCAGATTTGGGACATCTTTTGGTAGATATTCAATGGTACGACGGTAATGATGAAGGGGGAGCTCTCATCAGGGGACTTGCAGTTATTCTCGGACGCAGCTGGGGGGTCGGGGTTGGGCATCCATTTTGTGGGGGGCATGGTGTGCAGAGAGATGGCCCTGGACTTGGCAGGAAGTGGGTTTAGTCACTAACATAGCCTTTCTGGAGCTTTTTCCCATGCTGGTGGCATTGGAGTTGTGGCCGGATCGCCTGCACAACAGACGGGTATTGTGGTGGTGTGATAATGAAGCAACAGTGAATGTCATCAATCGATACACCCCGAGATGCATTCCAGTGGCTGACTTAATGCGGGAGGTGTTATTACCTTGTTTAAGGCTGAATGTTGTGATCAAAGCTCGACATCTTCCGGGGTGTACTAATGAGATTGTGGATGCTCTTTCTCGTTTCCAGTGGTACAGGTTCTGGAAACTGGCACCAGGAGCAGAAGAGACTGGATTACAGGTCCCAGAGCACTTGTGGCAGGTTGGCCTGAAGAGATGCTGAGTTTGCTAAGAGGTTCGGTGGCGCGAAGCACATCGTCGGCTTACTAGCGGGGATTTGACAAAGTGGAGGAGTTCTTGCAGGTGCAGGGATGGAGGCTGGATGCAGTGTCGGATTGGATGTTAGCAAAATATGTGGTTGATGCCAAGAACAAGGGGATGTCCAAGGCAGCGGTCTGTTCGCATTTAGCAGTGTTTGCATTTTTCGCGAAGGTGGTGGGTTGGATTCCGGTTGGGGGTGGGTTTTTAACCTGGCGGTTGCTGCAAGGGTGGGGGAGACTGCAGCCAACGGCTAGAGACAGCAGATGGCCAATTACGCATGACTTGCTGGTGAGGCTATGCGTGGCTCTCCCATTGGTGGCATCATCTGCGTATGAAGCGGCATTATTCAAGGCGGTTTTTTGTTTGGTATTTTTTGGGACTTTCCGGGTCCGGGAATTAGTAGCGGATTCAGGGAGGGCAGGTAGTACCGGTGGTTTGCTGCTGCAGCAGGTGCAGGTGGAGAGAGGGTATGTGTGGGTGTTGTTGGCACACTCTAAGACCGACCAGCAGGGTCGGGGGTGGTGGGTGGTCTTACGGGAGATGGAGGGTGTGGCAACCTGTGTGGTGGCGGCATTACGGGAGTATGGGCGCTGGCAACCTGCAGGTGGGGGGTGTTCTTCATTCATGCGGATGCACATCTGCTGATGCGGTTTCAGGTTACAGCGGTATTAAGAATGGTCCTACAGCGGATTGGGGAGGTGCCGCATCAGTTTGCAGCACACTCTTTCCATATTGGGACAGCGACTAGTGTGGCAGCGGTGGGTTTATCCGACCAAGAGGTGCAACGCTTGGTCGATGGCGCTCTAAGGATTTCCTAGGATATGTCCGACTGTAGCAATAGTCGAGTGGGAGTGTGTAGGGGGGCTAATTCTGTTTTTTCTTTTGCAGATAGAGGGCGAGGTCTGCATGGCTGTTGGCTGGTCGGCCATTCCTTTGTTCATTGGGCGGGTCGGCATGCAGCTGTGCAGCCAGTAGGGGAGAATCTTGGCCTGAATCCGGAGGTGGAGTCCGTATTATGGCTGGGTGAGCGAGGTCTCCTTTGGACACAGTTGCTCCCTTTACTGTGGCAGCACGGGTGGCTGTGGAGTGCACTGGACATGATGTTAATACATTTGGGGGGCAATGATCTATCAGCATGCAAGCAACTGATCCGAGCGGTTCAGAAAGATTTGGAAGTGTTTGTGCAGTTGTTTCCAGGCATCATATTAATGTGGTCAGATATTATTCCACGGCCAGTCTGTCAGGACCAGCGATGCTGGTCAAGAGGGCTGACAAAAATCATTCGACAGATTGGCCGTTGGGTTTGTGCTTATGGTGGAGTACCAGGTAATGGTGGAGGTAGGCTGTGTGGGATTGTACGGTCGGGACAGGGTAAACTTATCCCCGGTGGTGTTAGATTTGTTTATTGAACGATTTGCAGGAGGCGTTAGAGTGGGTAGTGCAGAGCAATCCTCGCTGGTTGCAGCTTTTGGGGAGCGGCACAAGGACAGTGAGGTCACCTGTGCCAGTGGCGGGATCCCGGAGGTTTCCGGGGTCCGGAGCCTTTGGATAAGCTTGGGACGGGGGTGGGGTACCCCCAACCCGGACAACCCCTGGGCTGACTTTTGCTAATTATATGGCAAAGTCGGGGGCCAAGTGGGTGAGGGAATTTTGAAAAGCGGAGGCGTGCGCACCTTGCTAATGACATGACTGGTGAGGTATCATTCCGCGGGTATATGCAAAAGGATTGTTATTGATGTTGATTGTTATACTGTTTAAATGGTTAATAAAGCTGCAACCAGGCGTTGTACCCAAAGCCGGTGTCCGAGAGTTTGTGGAAGCCGGAAGGAGGGGAGGGGGTGAGGGGAAAGAGTGGGGGATGGTGAAGCATTGCGTCCGACCTACTTTGGTTAATGTAGGCTGCGTGGCGAGTCCAAGCTGGCTGCCTGTAACCGGGTGGTGCGGCGAGATGTGGAACCCAGTTTTGGGTCCGCAGGAGAGAGGGGGAGGAGAGAGGAGAAAGGATGATGCAGCGGCATCTTTTGAAATCATTGGCTCCCCCCCTGGTCACCTCACGAAGGGTGAGGGGAGAGCCAGTGAGCGAAGGGGCGGATCTGACTTGAAGAATGACTGAATGGAGTCAGTCAGAAGAAAAGTTCCGGTGGACAGCGGCCCGCCCGCCCCTTTTTAGCGGGGTAGTTTGAATGGGGGTGTTGCAGTGGGGGGGGGGGGGGAGGCGGTATCCCGGAGGTTTCCAGGGTACGGAGCCTTTGGAAAGCTTGGGACGGGGGTGGGGGTACCCCCGACCTGGACAACCCCTGGGCTGACTTTTGCTAATTATATGGCAAAGTCGGGGGCCAGGTGGGTGAGGGAATTTTGAAAAGTGGAGGCATGCGCACCTTGCTAGTGACATGGCTGGTGAGGCATCATTCCGCGGGTCTATGCAAAAGGATTGTTATTGATGTTAATTGTTATACTGTTTAAATGGTTAATAAAGCTGTGACCAGGCGTTGTACCCAAAACTGGTGTCTGAGAGTTTGTGGAAGCCGGAAGGCGGGGAGGGGATGAGGGGGAGGAGTGGGGGATAGTGAAGCATTGAGTCCGACCTACTCCGGTTATTAACTATGATCAGGCTCTAAAGCAACATGGTGCAAGATTAAAATCCAATTGGAAGTTCTGCGGTTTGCAAGTACTGATTATATTAAAGATAGAGATTTTATTTACTAGAAGGCTCATTTTCTTGAGAACCAAATCAGGAAAAATAATCTAAGATCCCTTATGTTTCCTAAATGTCCTTTAATGGGCCCTCCTGAGATGGTCCTTAGGTACTTTCATGAGGTCCTAAAGATTCTGAAGAGGCTTCACCTCCCACCACCTGGTCTCAATATTTACCACTAAATACATTGACTTCAGTAAATACATTGACTTCAGGATCTACTACAAAGCCACAGAGAGGAGGGCATCCTAAATATGTGAATGTGATAGAATTTCTTGAAAACTCGGGGGGGCGGAGCCCGATGTCCAGCAGGATGGTCGCATAACGCTGAGGCTCCCGAGAGGCCTACTCAGAATCCTGAATTAACACCGGACATACTTGAATTTCTGCTCTGATCTTGCCGGGGCACATTGGTGAGATGGCGGGGACCAAACCTACGCGCCTGGAATTTGGATCTCCAGCGGCTTCTCACGGCAAACGCTCCAAAACTGAACCCCCGTCCCCGCAGAAGGGGCTGGCTTTACGCGAGGGCCCCGAAATGCAGCAGGAAATCCTCGCAGAGATCAGAGGGGTTAAGGACCTCGTGCAGTCAAACGGTGAAGCACTCCGAGCGTTGCGGGAAGATCTTGGCGTACTGCAAGGCAGGCTAGAGGGGCTCTCTTCGCGTCAGGACAAAATGGAGAGCATATTAGACTCCCATGCGGTCCGGCTGTCCAAACTCGACAAAGTTGAACGTCAGGTGCGGGCCTTGCAGAAAGAAGTGGAAGATGGCAATAATAGAGCGCGCCGCAACAACCTACGACTCGTGGGCATACCGGAGGGAGCGGAATCGGGAGACATGAAGGAGTTTTTATATAAAATCCTCCCTTCCCTGCTCCAAATCACCTTTACCAAAGAATTGGAGATCGATCGCGCTCATCGTGTACCCACAAACATAACGCTCAACAGGAAGACCCCGCGGCCTATCATCTTTCGACTTTTGAGATATCAACATGTGGAGCAAATTCTCAGTGCCTCTCGGGCAAAGGGCCATATGGAGTTTGAGAGCCACAAGATCTCCTTCTATCCTGACTTGGCTAAACCCACGGTCGACCGCCGAAAGCGCTTTCTGGAATTCCGGCCGAGGCTTCAACAACTACAAGCACGCTATGGCCTGATGTACCCGGCCAAGCTCCGAGTCACGCTTCACAATCAGACAAGAACATTTGAGGACCCTGATCTACTAGCGGAGTTTTTGGATTCTAAAGAAGCCGACTTGATGCGCTGACTTCCAGAATATTCCTGCCAGTATTCTCATATCCGCTGTACCTGCCATATTGGATTTGCCGCGGCTCAGCAAAGAGTCTGTCGAGGGCGGTTTGTTGCCTTATTTTTTGATGATATCTGTGACCCGACTCCATCTACCCATCGTAGCCTCGATGAGTATCAGAGACAGTGTTAATTATGGACTCTGGTGTTTCTTTCTTTTTATTATGTCTCTATCTTCCTCTCTAGGGCCTCCTCCCGCAGACATATGGTCGCCATATTCATTGGGGGTTTTGCTTCTTCTCTAGGTTACTTTGGTACATACTTTTCAATATGGGGTGTATTAGCCAGCATACTCGGTGATTATGTCATTGTTGTACAGATTCTGATTATGTTATATGTTTTCAAGCGCCCTTACCTAAATTGTCTATTACCGATTGATGGCACCATGTAAGATTTTCTCATTGAACGTAAAAGGAATCAATAATCCGATAAAACGGAAGAAAATCCTAAGCTATCTAAGCCATGAAGCTGCGGACCTGATTTTCCTCCAAGAAACGCATTTAAATTCGAAGGAAACTCTTAAACTCAATATTAAACCTTACATGGTTGCCGCCTATTCCCCAGCCGTTTCTAAGAAATGTGGGGTTGCCATACTGGTTAGGAAATCTCTGCATGCTACTATTATTGCGACTAGCTCAGATACAGCAGGTAGATGGTCCAGAGTTCACCTCAAGATAGGTAACCTTGAAGTTACATGTATATGCCTTTATGCTCCTAATGTGGATGACCCTGCCTTTTTTGCTACCATTGCTCAGGTTGCGCAGGCCTCTGCTAATACTTCATTGATAATAGGGGGGGATTTCAATTTAGTTCTTGATCCCCTGATTGACAAACAGCCGCCTAGGACAAGTGGTCCTCCCAAGAGTCACACCACGCTCACCTCTGTGATCAAAGATCTTGCTTTAGTCGATCTATGGAGGTTACTACACCCCAATGAGCTTGACTTTACCTTCTTCTCTTCCCCTCACAAATCCCAGTCTCGCATAGATTTCTTTCTAATATCAAAACTGTTAGTTCCTCAGGTGGACACTGCAAAGATTCACTCCCAACATATTTCAGATCATGCTGCTATTTCTTTTCAATTACACACTACTGCACCCCAGGGGAATTCGGGGGCCTGGTTCTTTGATAGAGCCCTATTAACTCAGCCAGAGTTCCAGTTAGAAATTCGAGCAGCCATACAGGATTACTTCCATTTTAATTTACCCCAGGACACTGCAAATTGGGCTTGGTGGGAGGGTTTCAAAGCGGCCATTCGTGCAACGATCACTAGTTATCAAATTCGCCTGCGGAAACAACGCAAACAGCAGCTACTCATACTAGACCAACAAATCAAAGCAGGCGAACGAGTTCTAACTTCACGTACTGATCCATGCATCTTAGTTCGCTTACAGCGTCTCCGTTTTCAATATAATGCAATCCTCTCAACTGCAGCTTCTAAGAGTATTGAGCTTCAACGAGGGACATACTACCGTGAAAGCAACCGAGCCGGTCGACTTTTAGCCAACGCCTTGAAAGGTCAAAAAGAAGCCAAACGCGTAGCGGCCCTTCGAGCCCCACAGGGAGGGGACATACTGACCACAGACTCTGATATTGTAGAACTCTTTCGGGATTTCTATACTCGTCTATATCAATCTGAATGTGAGTTCTCATCAGAGACCTTCGAGCGATTGTTTTCTGGTATTCAGCGGCCGACCCTTTCTGAAGTTGATAGGGATGCGCTGGATGAACCCTTCTCTATTTCAGAGATCCAATCTGCCCTAAAACGAACAGCCTCGGGTCGAGCCGCAGGGCCTGATGGTCTCCCGACCGAATTCTACAGAACGTTCAGTGCAGATTTAGTTCCCTACTTAAAACTCTATTTCTCTGCCCTTGCGGTAGATACATCCTCTTTGGGATCCTTTTCTGCAGCTAATGTGGTAGTATTTGAGAAAGAAGGCAGAGACCCGCTGCTAACTGCCAACTACCATCCAATCTCCCTACTTAATGCCGATTATAAAATCTTCGCAACGATCTTGGCCACCCGGCTATCTGACAGGATGGCCACCTTAATCCATCCCGACCAATGCGGTTTTATACCCGGCCGATCCACCGCTGACAATGCTCGGACCTTGTGCCATGTCCTATCCAGTGCTGCCAATTTAGACCACCCATGGGTGGGTCTTTCCCTAGATGCTGAAAAAGCCTTTGATCGCCTAGAATGGCCCTTCTTATTTGCAGTTCTCCGATGGTATGGTTTTGGGGAGGGCTTCCTCCGATACCTCCAAGTCATGTATACTCAACCCGTTGCCAGTATTTGTGTAAATGCCATTAAGTCTCAGCCTTTTAATCTCCAAAGAGGCACGCGTCAAGGTTGCCCCCTATCACCAATGCTCTTTGATCTAACTCTTGAGCCCCTCGCCCTCCTTATTAGACAGTCCGCACGTATTCGAGGTGTCCCCTTTAGTCACAGAGAGATTAAACTCTCTGCATATGCAGACGACCTTATGCTCTTCGTATCCCTTGATTCGGTTCCAGCTGTCTTGGATCTGATTGATGGATACTCGCAATTATCGGGCTATAAAATTAACTGGACCAAATCTGTCGCATTCCCACTGAACCGCTGGGTGCATGAGGCTGACATGCAGGCCTTTCCTTTCCTTTGGCAATCCCGCATGGTGAAATATCTTGGGGTCCATTACTGTTCTCCTTTAGAAGATACTATTAGTTTTAATGCCAAAGAGGTAGTCTCCAAAGTCCGTGAGCTCACACATCGTTGGTCTCCCTTATCCCTTACATGGTGGGGCCGTCTAGAAACTGTGAAAATGATGATAGTCCCCAAAGTGAACTATATTTTAGAAATGCTGCCCTGTTTACTCCCGCTACACACCTACAAAGATATTGAGGGCCTTCTCGTCCGCTATCTCTGGCAGGGTAAACCACCAAGGATAGCTAAACAAAAACTACAGTCTGCGAAGGAACTAGGGGGTACCCAATTTCCGGATTTTCTCAGATATCATCAAGCCTTCCTACTTAAACAAGGTGCCCGATGGCTAGATGCCTCAACAGACAGCAGACCAGTTTGGCTTGACATAGAAGAGGAGCTTAGTAGCCCAATTCCGTTGATCCATCTCCCCGGTATGTCCCATCAAGTAGACACCCGTCATCCCCCAATGATTGTCGATACTCTTGCGGCCTTTAACACTCTCATTCTATCTCTGGGCCCAAACGTATGTCCTCAGGACGGACTCCCGCTGTGGAATAACCCCAGAATTCAAGTCCTAAATAGAACGATAGCATGGAAACCCTGGTACTCTAGGGGGATCTGGACACCCCAACAGCTCTTTTCTGCAGCTCGCTGGAAAACCTTTTCTGATTTACAAAAGGAATTTGCGTTACCAGCGAAACATTACTTTCAATTGATGCAGCTTCAACACTGCCTCAAAAGTGCTCAAATCATGCCGCCCTCTGTCCCTACTGAGGATGGGCTATCAGAACTAATTCACTCTATTAGTAGTACACATGGGTAGCCTCTAACTTCTATAAACTATTATGTCAGGGTACAGATACTGCTACTTGTAGAGCCCAACAAGCCTGGGAGCGCGAATTGCAAACCACTTTAACCCCTGTGCAATGGAGCGTTTTCTGGAGCAAAGTAGTGCGGGTCTCCCGATCTGCCTCAGTTACCCAAACTCTCTTCTTTTTTGCACATAGATGCTTTTATACTCCAGAAAAAGTAGCCAAATGGAACACAACTGCTAGGGACCAGTGTTGGTCTTGCCATACTGCTGTGGGAACCCTCGCTCATGTTATTTATGAATGTCCTCAACTACAGGTTTACTGGGGGCGGGTCTGGGGTCGTATTCAATTTATCTTACACCTTCACGAGCCTCTTTCTTGGAAGATTGTGGGACTCCGCTCAGTGGCGGAGGTCCCCTCTCTTCCTAAGAAGGGTCGCTTTCTCCTTGATTTCATGCTGGGTATAGCTATATGTTTAATTACGAGGAATTGGAAGGATAGCTCTCGACTTACTGTCAATGAATGGTGGAACCTCGTCTGCTTATATAGTAAATATGAGCAGATATCTCGGAGAGCTATTCCCCATACCCAAACTCACTCTCGCTTGTCTAAATGGCAGATGCTCAATGATTATGTACAATCTGCTCATTGCTCCGACATGTCTGTTTAATGTACACTCATCATGTTTCAGATCACCGTTAGGTTTTGTAACACAATAATGTCAGTACACGCCCGCTTCGGGTATGATTAGTTTCCTAGAGAAGAAGCAGGGGGGAGGGGGGTGGCAGGGGTTTACTTTGATGTATGTATTACATTCTATGTATGTATCTGTTTTTTAGCTGTATGTCTTCCTTTCCTTTGTTGTTATAAAACGAAAATAAAGCATTAAAAAAAAAGAATAAACATTAATTATACCAAAAAAAAAAAAAAAAAAAAGAATTTCTTGAAAACTCATTAGAAATAACACAGGTACACTACCAAAAAACTGCCTCCAGTTTTGCAACTGATTCCTATAGATTTTGGGGTGCTGAATCCAGGAAAAATAGCCAAAATGTTCCATCACGTCACGTTTTCTTGCAAAATTAGATTTCTTACCCATATAAGGAATGTTCACATAATTTCTTTTTAGCCGACTGCAGTTTATTTTCTTGGCCCAAAATAGAGGTTGTAATGGTTAACTAACTAGAAACACTCCCTCATGATATTTTAGAGTGTTTTGTATTCATTTTATACATTAACAGGACAATTGGGAGGCGGGGGGCTAAATCCAGTACTCGCGCTGGCGCATGTTCTTTCCTGTTCGCCTCGCCTCGTTCGCTCGCTCAAATACGGTGGTTGCGACATGAACGTTCCTGTCAAATTTCAGTTTCTTGCAAGTTCATTATTACCTTTTGTTTGCTCAGTCGTAATCCAGCTTTATTCCGAAGTGGTTCACTACAGTTGTAGTTTGCAGTGCTGTGTATTTGTGATGGCTCACAGAGCCAGAGGTTGCGTCAACTCTCCGGACAGTTTTTGTTTTATTTGTGGGGAATATACCGTGAAAAAGCGGCAGAGGAACATTTCTGCATTTATTAAAAAAGTATATTTCGCCTATTTCGGTTTGAAGTTAGGCGATCAAGACAAACCGTGGGCTCCTCACAAAGTGTGCAAGACATGTGAGGAAGATCTACGCTTATGGATGAAAGGTAAAAAACAAGCATTTCGTTTCGGAATACCTATGATGTGGCGTGAACAAAGAGACCACAGCAGTGACTGCTATTTTTGCTCTTGCATTGTGAAGGGATACAACTTAAAAAATAAGAACGTAATAAGTTACCCCAACCTTCCCTCAGCAATTAGGCCTATGCCTCATAGCAACGAAGTACCTGTGCCTGAACCACCAAAATCTTTGGATCATATTTGTGTGGACGGTTCTGATCATGATGAGACTCATCAGATGGCTTTTCCCGATGAGTCCAGTACTTCCGAGTTTGAAACTGAACCAGATCCGAAACCTGAACTTTTCTCTCAAGCTGAATTGAATGATTTAGTCCAGGATTTAGGACTCCCAAAAGATGCTGCCCAACTGCTAGGTTCTCGGCTTAAACAGAAAAATCTATTGTCACCAGGAACAACTTTTTATTGGTACCGCAACCGCGAGACACAATTTTTGAAGTATTTCAGCAAAGAGGAAGATTTGGTATTTTGCAACGATATATACGGAGTGATGGAAAAGTTTAAACTCAAGTATGATCCTGCTGAATGGCGGCTATTCATTGATTCGTCAAAAGACAGCATAAAAGGTGTTCTTCTTCATAATGGCAACACATTCGCTTCAGTTCCTATTGCTCACTCTGTTATTCTCCAAGAAAAATACGAGAATTTGGCCCTGATTCTTCAGAAGATTCGTTATGATGAGCATAAGTGGATGATTTGTGGAGACTTTAAAATTCTATCCATGCTATTAGGGCAGCAATCCGGTTTCACCAAATATCCCTGCTTCCTTTGCTTGTGGGATAACCGGGCCCGCGACCTACACTGGGGGAAAAAAGACTGGCCAATTCGGGAGTATTTGAGACCCGGTGAGAAAAATGTTCTTCATGAGAGCTTGGTACCTCGTGATAAAATTCTATTACCACCTCTCCACATTAAGTTGGGTCTCATTAAGCAATTCATCAAGTCCCTTCCAAAAGATGGTGAGTGCTTTCGGTACCTTTGCTCAAAGTTCCCCCGACTTTCTGAAGCAAAGCTAAAGGAAGGAGTGTTTGTTGGCCCTGATATAAGGAAACTCATTTCAGATGGAGCATTCGCTGAAACGATGTCTGAGAAGGAAAAAGAAGCCTGGGATTCCTTCAAGGATGATGTTCTCAAATTCTTGGGGAACAGGCAGGATGAGAACTATAAGGATATTGTTGCCAGGATGCTCAATGCTTTCAAAGAACAAGGCTGTAACATGAGCCTGAAAGTCCATTTCTTGCACTCCCATGTGAACTACTTTCCCGAAAACTTGGGGGCGTACAGTGAAGAACAAGGTGAAAGGTTTCACCAGGACAACAAGGACGCAGAGAGAAGGTACCAAGGAAGATGGAACACCACTATGATGGCTGATTTCTGCTGGTTGCTGCTGCGGGAAACCCCAGATGAAAAATACGCCAAGCAGCGCACCAAGAGAAGCATTCGGGGGAAGAAGAAACGGGCCCACCAGGAGATTGATTGACCCAAGAATGACTTTAAAATCTAAACTGTGTTGACAAATATCGTGTTTTTACTAAACTTTGAAATAAAAATTTGCTAGTTATTACCACAGTGTCGGATCTCATTTATTAGAATTTTATTTTCACACCATCGGGTGTTTGTCTTCATGTATTGCAATGGTGCGGTTTGCGTTTTCTATTCTTACATACATACCTGTACAACATTTTTTGCACATTTCTTTGCTTTGCTTTGTGTCTAACCTCGCTCTTATATGCTCAATGTTTGTGCACATGTATGTGGCTGTTTTAAGTGCAGACAATTTTGCTACCATCACAGTGTGTTTTGTTGACATTACTCTATTCTTATGTGCTGCCTTGTTACAATTTTCTTTATTCTTATTTGAATAACTACTAAACAATTAGTATAAAGAATTCATCCAAGAAACTTTTATCTCGATCGCACTCAATCTGAAACGTTCA
This sequence comes from Ichthyophis bannanicus, assembly GCA_033557465.1. NCBI lineage: Eukaryota > Metazoa > Chordata > Amphibia > Gymnophiona > Ichthyophiidae > Ichthyophis > Ichthyophis bannanicus. The sequence continues at coordinate 453,717,710 of CM066035.1, forward strand.
CCTCAAACTGCTAACCCAATGTAGCAAAAAATCTGTACGTGATGGAGCAAATTGGTTACCAGATTTGGATTCAGCGCACCAAAAAACGTAAAAATCAATCGAATCATTAGAGGCAGTTTAAAAAATTTTTTTTTTAGTGTACCTGTGTAATTGAAAGGAATACACTGGTGGTTTGTTTTGCCTTTGAGTCAGATAGCAATGCTTTGTACTTTTAAAACATGTCTGCCTTATTTTTGGACTCAAAAGTAGACATTTTTCCAGATTTATCATGAAATACTGAAAAGAATCTCAGAGAGTTCTTGGCCCTTGAAACTAGGGTTGGAGATTTTGGTGCTAGTATGACTGAGATTTCCTTATAAATTTTTAATTATTTTAGGGGCTAAACAATTCTTATTTTTTGAACCTAAACAATTAAAAGTCTTTCTTTCAGCAAGAGAGGAGCCCAGGAGTCAGCTAGCAAGCCCAGATGGTTAAGCATTGATAACACTGGCTGCAGTATGTTTCTCTTATCACCATTAATAATGAATTTACTTGTTTTTCTTGTCAATTCTTGTCCTAAATCTTAATTGAGGACTATCAACATTGTAATTGTGGCTTTAGAATTTTACTCTTTGTCCTTTTTCTGTTTCTTTTTATTCAAGAATCCTTGGATGTATATTGAAAATGCATAAAAATAAAAATAAAAAAATAAATAAATACAGTAAACATCAAAGTGAGTACCAACAAATAATAAATACAATTTCTAAATCATGTGGGTGATTTTATAACAGATGCTTGGGATAAGAGGATAGGCAGGCACCTATTTTATAAAGACACATGAAAGCACATTCTAGAAAAGATGTCTGGCTGCAAAATGGGATGTCCAAGTCAAAATGTCTGATATACAGTAAAATGTAATGGTATTCAGAAGTATACAAAACTGTTAACTTGTTCCATGTAAACCGCCCTTGATCTCTGGAAGGGGTGGTATAGAAGAAATAGATAAATAAAATAAATAAATAAATAAGGGGCAGCTGATGAGGTGATCATATATATGAACTTTCCCTGTGGTCTCTGATGATGAAACAACACTCCTTCTTTCTTCCTCGAAACCCACCACCTGCTCCTCTGATCCCATCCTCATCCGTCTCTTATGCCTCATCTCATCCTCTATTGTCCCTTCCATTTCTCATATCCTCAACCTATCCCTCTCCACTGCTTCCTTCCCTACTGACTTCAAGCATGCCATAGTCACACCCCTCCTCAAGAAACCCTCACTCGATCCTACCTGTCCGTCTATCGACCCATCTCTCTCCTTCCCTTTATCTCTAAACTACTTGAGCGTGCTGTCCACCTTCACTGTCTCGATTTCCTTTCTCCTCATGCTCTTCTTGATCCTTTAAAGTCTGGCTTCCGTCCCTTGCACTCCACTGAAACAGCTCTCACTAAAGTATCAAATGACTTGTTCCTAGCAAAATCCAAAGGTCTTTATTCTGTCCTCATCCTTTTTGATCTCTCTGCTGTCTTTGACACTGTTGACCACAGTCTTCTTCTTACCACCCTGTCATCACTCGGCTTTAGAGGCTCTGTACTGTCTTGGTTCTCCTCTTATCTCTTCCATCGCTCTTTTAGTGTGTGTTCTGGTGGCTCCTCCTCCTCCTCTGCCACCCCACTCCCAGTTGGTGTTCTCCAAGGGTTCTGTCCTGGGACCGCTCCTCTTATCTCTCTATACCCAATCTCTTGGTGCTCTTATCTCTTCCCATGGCTTTCATTACCATCTCTATGCTGATGACTCTCAAATCTACCTCTCTTCACTTGATATCTCTCCAGCAATCCATGACAAGATCACTGTTTGCCTTTCAGACATTGCTACTTGGATGTCTCACCGCCGCTTGAAATTAAATATGGCTAAGACTGAACTCCTTATCTTTCCCCCCAATACCTCCCCTCCTCTACCCCCTTTCTCAGTCTTTGTGGATAACTCTTTAATCCTTCCTGTCTCTTTGGCCTGTAACCTGGGTGTTATCTTTGACTCCTCTCTCTCTTTCTCCACTCATATCTGACTCGTAGCTAAGACTTGCCATTTCTTCCTTTCTAACATCAACAAAATTCGCCCCTTCCTTTCTGATGACACTACTAAAATGACTGTCCACTCCTTAATCATCTCCCGTCTTGATTACTGCAATATTCTTCTTGCTGGCCTTCCTGCAAACCATCTCTTTCCCCTTCAATCTATTCAACGTTCTGCTGCTTGACTAATTTTCCGTCAGAATCGCTTTTTCCATATCGCTTCTCTTCTCAAGTCTCTTCATTGGCTTCCCAACCACTTCCGGATCCAATTTAAACTCCTCCTCTTGACCTATAAATGCATTCACTCTTCAGCCCCCCACTACCTATCATCTCTTATCTCTCCTTACATCCCCTCTCGCGTTCTTCACTCTTCGAACAGCCTTCGTCTATCTATGCCCTCCACTCGTTCTGCTAATTCTAGACTTTTCTCCTTTCATCTTGCTGCACCCTTTGCCTGGAACAATCTACCTCTGTCTGTGCACAAAGCGCTCTCTCTGGACCTCTTCAAGTCCAGATTGAAATCCCATCTCTTCTCTATTGCTTTCTGTTCTTGATTCTTGTTTTTGCTCTTCTTGTTATTGTATACTTTGTCTTACTTGATTGTATTTGTATTTTGTGATCTTCTTGACTAGATTGTGAGCTCTGATGAGCAGGGACTGTCTCCTCTTCATGTATGTACAGCGCTTCGTTCATTTGAAGCACTATATAAATGTTAAATAGATAGATAGATTGAACTTTGTGAAATTGAGCTTTCTCCATCCTGAAAGATAAACATGTCCACCGCATAATAGCAAAAACTGGTGCACACAGAGTTAAGAATTAGCCACATGCAGGAAGTCTCTGCTTTTTAGAAACTTAAATGTGTTGTATATGTGTATTCACAGAACAGGGAAAAAGATGTGTATGCTGCCCTGTGATAGAATACAACCATGGATCCCTCCACCTTGCACATCCCAGCCTGCCATTTTGCAAACTTGGATGTGTTGCAGCTTGGGTGCCTGGAGAAATGAAAGTCCTATATAGTTATGGGTATCTTTGAAGGAATAAAAAGTATTGACAAAGTGAATGGGCATTTCCCTCTTCATCGTATTGTTGCTACATTGATGAAATGAGTATATTTATGAATAATGTTCATGCTCTGGAGTAGATTTAGCCATGGGCATCCCCAATGCCAGATATGCAAATTCTGTTTGGAAATCATGTGCGCATGTGTATCTTTCTGGACCAGTCTCTGCCATGCCTCCAGGCAAAATAATAGCTGATTTGGATGTGATCACATCTACCCATCTAGAAGAATTCCTATCCTCAAGAGACTCCTACTTCCCTGTAGGTCTCTTAGTCCTACCTCCACAATCCCTGGTATCTATTAATAAGGGACAGGAGTGATCCTCAATCATGGCTACCCATTTGGGTCCAGTTTCAAAATGGTGCTGGTCCCCCACATCAGTAATATTGTGGTATACCTTTTAGGGGTTCAAGCTGCCAAATAAGGACAAAAAGCCCTTGTATGGTAACTTGACCTCAGCATTCATACTGCAAGACTACCAATAGGAGTCAATTGGTCTCATTTTGAATCCAGGGCAAGATGGAGCAGGAGCAACTAAGAATCACTCTGGTCTCATATTACTAGACAATAGAAATTCTGGAGGTTAGCTCAAGGGCTCTACAGAGAGTAAAGGGCTTTTGCTTGACGTGGCAATCTTTGTTTTTGGAGAGTTTGGAATGGGAGGGGGAGTCTTTTTCTGGAGGATAAAAAGGATGAAATGGTGTGTGGGATCTTTGGAAGAGGGGAGTATTGGAAGAGGGAAGTATTGGATGACAGAGGGGGATGCACATAGCACTTTTAAACTTTCAAAACAAAGGCCTCTTTAAGAAGGCTCCGAAGAAGCATTGGGCTGCTTGTCAGTGACATAATACTCTTGGGGAGAAGAACAATGCAGCTTGCAAAGGAAATTGCAAGTTGTGTAATTCATATAGGGGAATGTTTACTAAACTATGCTGTTAGTGCAGAGTTTGCCATGCACTAAGCACACTGTACTAACAGCATAGGCCCTATTCTAAAAACACAGTGTTAATTGGTTATCTCATGAATTGGTGGAGACAGAATGGGTTATGGGCATAATGTGGGTGTTGACGATGAATCTCATTAAGAGTGGGCATTATGGGCATGCGCTAATTGGGACTTGCCATTATCAAGGATGCACCTAACCCCACCTCAATGGGTGATGTTCAGTATGCCCATGTGCTAGCTAGCATGGTGCTGAGCATTATCGACATGCTAATGGCAGGGGTGACAGATGTACCCACTCCCAGATATTAGCCTACATGTTAATTTTGCTCTGCAAATGCATGCTACTGATGTGAATTTCAGTAAACATACCCCATTCTGTGTCATTTATCAAGCTGTGGTAGTGACCCTCGTAGTAAATTAAGCTATAGTAGTGTCACACCACTATGTTAACTGTTAGTGAGGGTCTGTTTCTTATAGTAGGGTATGTTTACTAAAGTGTAGCACAGGGCTAGCTTGGGGTTAGTGCGTGGTTTTGGCAGGGTGCTAAAAAGTACCGTGGGGCCCCATGCCAAAATCCCCATGCTATTCTTGTAGCACATGTCAGGGCGACAACTGGGCGGGACAGGGCATTCCCATCACAGAGCAACTAGCAAAAATGTGATCAGCACAAGTATTGTGGATACAACTAATGTCACTTCAATGGGTCAGTTGCTCCCAAGGCTGGTTTGCTGCATTGAAGCATGGTAACTGCAGAGGGATGAATTTACCCACCCCCTGCAGTTAATCTGAAACCCTGTGCTGGCAACACGGCCCGCACATGCATTATCAGTGTGGGGCTTAATAAAGATGCCCCAGTGTGTGTATAATCCCATATTAACCACACAACACACTTTAGTAAATAGAGGCCTAAGAAACTGGACATACCTATACAGTAACCAAGCATTAATTAGTATGTAAAATTTCAAATATTATTACTTTGTTTTTGCTTAGCAGTGAGTTCCACAGAATAGGGGCAAAAATAGAAAAAAAGCTGTTACTCAAGTACATATTAATCCTGAACGTGACCAATGGCACAGCAAAAAGCCCCTACTGTTATAATCCAAGTCCACAAAATTGAAAGTATTCAATATGATATCATGATGTTACAATGTTTTTGAATTCCATTCTCTGTCTTTTGCTCTGCCCTCACATGAATGAATTACAGGAATTCATGTAGCCAGTTATCATATAGTGGACATCATAAGCTATTTAAGGTTTAACCTACTGCATTAACTGATTTTCCTTTCCTGTATACAGAAAGGCATTCTGCTGTTTAGGAAGAAAGACATAAGAGGATGCCATCGCCATTCTTTTATTTTAACAAAGAAACATGGTGGCAGATAAAGACCATACGGCCTATCTTGTCTGCCCTTCCATACCAACTGCTAAGCTCAATAGTCCCTTTTTATTCTTTAGAAAATTTTTGTGTTCGTTCCATGCTTTCTTTAATTCAAATACAGTCTCTGTCTCTACTACCTGGACTGGGAAACTATTCCACACATCTACCACTCTTTCCGCAACAAAATATTTCAGCAAATTGCTCCTGAGTTTATCCCTTTTCACCTTCATCCTATGTCCTCTTGTGGCAGGGCTTTCTTTCACTTGAAAGAGGCTCTCATCCACTGAGATATTTAACTGTATCATATCTCCTATCTTTCTTTCAAAGTATATATATATATATATATATATATATATATATTTTGAGATCTTTAAGTCTGTCACCATATAGTTGTGGTCAACATTTTTGGCAGCCTTGCATTTTAGGTGTGCTGTGTACAATATTTGAGAAATAAATGGAAATATTCCAACTGTAGGTCATCATATTTTGATAGTATGTTCAAAGGTATACAACAACAACAAAAAAGATGTCTGTGCAACTTAGACCTAGTAATTTCTAAGAAAAAAAACAAAATATGATCTGGATAGGAATAATAGCACCCTTCACTAATATTTGGTTGCACAACCTTTGGCAGTGATAGCAGCCTTCCAAACATTTCTTGCAGCCATCTGTCTGCTGGTAGTTTCTCTCACTCTTCAACTGCAATTTCTTGCAACTCATGAATGTTTCCAGGATTCCTTTTACCAATGGCAGATTTCAGTTCTTTCCAAAGGTTCTTGATTGGATTGAGATCAGGACTCATTGCTGGCCAGTTTAAAACAGTCCATTTATTTTCCTTTTTAACCATTCTTTTATACTTTTGGATGTATGTTTTGGGTCATTGTCCTGCTAGAGGACCCATGACCTTCAACACAGGCCTAGCTTTCATTAGGTAGCACATTTCACTCCAAAATATCTTGGTAGTCCTCTGACTTCTTGATTCCTTTAATACATTCCAGCTTCCAGTTCCTCGGGCAATAAACAGCCCCACAACATTATGGAACCTCTATTATATTTAACTGTAGGAAGGATGGTTTTTTTTTTTCCTTTTAAGCTTCATTTCCTCACCTGTAAATATATCACTGGTCTGCATTGCCAAAGAGCTCAAGTTTAACTCCATTTGACCACAAAACATTTTCCCAGAAGGATTATGGTTTCTCAAGGTGGGGTTGAGCAAAGATCAGGCATGTCTTTTTATGTCTGTTTTTGAGCAGCTGGATCCTCCTTGGCCTTGGCTCATGAAGTCCTTCTTTGTTTAGTGTGCAGCATATGGTGTAGGTTGAAACTACGACTCCAGTTTGTTCCAGGTCAGCCTTAAACATTTTGGATGTTATACATGGTGTTTTTCCAACAGGTTGCACTAGTCTTCAGAAACGTCTTGGATTAATTTTCCTCTTCCCACCACATTCTGGGGGATTCTTGGTAGTTCCATGAGCAGAAAACCTCCTAATAGCATTGCTAACTGTAGACACAGGAATCTCAAGGTCTTTGAAGATGGCCTTGTACCCCTTTGAAGTTTGATGTTTGATGATAATGGCTTTTCTGACGGTCTCAGGCAGCTCTTTTGTCTTCACCATTGTGAAAATGGAACAGGGAGTGAATGTAGCCATTGTAAACATTTGTAAACACTGTAAACGTTTGGAAGGCTGCCATCACTGCCAAACATTAGAGCTATCATTCATTGGTTTATTCAAATGAAATGTAATATATACAAACATGCTCTCATGCTTTCACTGGGTTATCAGCAGGTTCAATCTCTCTTTGAATGGAACAAATCAAGACTCGCAAAGTAGAAAAGTTCTTTATTCAATTGCTCAGTCTTGTAATTCTATAAGTTCATTTATGGAGTACAAATCCCTTAGATCCCAGTAAAAATTGTGGTCTTACATATGGTTCTCCTTTAAGATATGTGTAGAGCTGATTATTTGGTAGCATATTCACTTCATATCATAGCTTTAAGGATTTGCATAGAAAAGCATGTTTGTATATATTACATTTCATTTGAAATGTTTTGTATTGTTTACAACTTCCATTTTTGTATTTATTTTACCATTTTATGTTAATTGTTTTACAATGATCTTTTGTTATAGTGATGATTGTCTTTTTTAAATTTCTATGCATCTATGGTGATATATTCATCTTACATTATAGCTTAAGGTACATGCACAGATAAACATTTTGCATTTATTACATCTCCTTAACTGTTCTGCAAAGACTTTCAGTTATAGTCTTGTAATTTTTTATTCTTCATTTTATTCATTTTGCAATGTTGTTGCATTTTATCTTCTTTAAGCATTATTTTGAGTCTTTATGTACTTATGATCCATGTTGTAGGTTTGAAAGAGCTTGGTGTATGTTTTATGTACTTATGATTTATATTGTAGGCTTGGAAAAGGTGACTGTCTGTTTCTTGTATCTGTCTTCTTTGGAGACGGCTTTTGCCCAAAACATCGGTAATATATATTTTTTAACATACCCCATGCATTTGATGTGTGGTTTTGTATATATTTTTTGTAATATTATGCCTTTTTGCTTTTTACCAATCCCCCTTGTTTATGATTTAGACCCCTGATGAAGGCCTTGTGTAGAAACTTTGCCAAGTTGAGTCCACTAATGAAAGATTTTGAAGATATCCTTGGTGTGGCCATGGTTCTTCTCCACTTTTCAATTTGACATTGTTTAAAAGGGTGCCAATAGCCATACCTTGACAATGTCCCTGTTTTTATACTATTTCCTTTATTAATTGGTCTTGTTATTTGATTAGTTTATGTGTCAAATATGTGCACAAACAATACAATTCTCCACAAGACTTATTTTTGTTCATTAGGGATAGCTTTCTTACCTGTGAAATCTCAGTCTGATTGCCAAACATTTAGAGGTTGCCTCATTCTGAACATTTTATGGATGGGAAAAGCATTTATGTATTGAATATATTCCTTTTTAAGGCTCAGTTCAAGATGACTGCATTTGAGTCCAAGAATATCACAGATTTGGCTCTGTTTGTCAGTCTTGTTTACTCAGACAGTGGAATGAAGTACCATTTGTAATCCGAGCTCCTCTCAATGACATCAAATTTTTGTCAGTTCTTAAGAATTACCCAAACCAGCCTATTACATTTTCAAGGCACTTCTGATTTTTGTCTGATCATTTGGCAGGCTTAGTCTTTTTGATGTCAGAGTCTCATCTGAAATAAAGAAAAAAGATGTGCTTGTTATAAATATGATAAAGAACAAAAACAGCCTTCTATAGAACTGAAATCTGCTAGTTTGGGTTTTTTTGGACCACTCTAGTGTGCATATATAGTCCAAAGCCACTTCAATGGCCACATTTTTTTAGGAGATATTGAATATAAGGGGTTGAACTGCAAGGGTGTCAATAATATTGACCATCACAACTGAAGCCCACTGGCCTATTTGGTAGCCACCCACTGCACCGACTCCAATGCAACATGTGCCATCTAGTCAATGCTGATTTCTGGCAACCTAGCAGCTCCTATGTTTTCTTGGCAATGTATGTCCAAAAGTAGATTGCCAGGCCTTGCTTCCAAGGCAATGGAGGTTAAGTAACTTGCCCAAGGCATATTAGTGGGAATTAAACCCTGGTTTTCTTGATTAGCACACTACTGCTCTAACCACTAGGTTAATTAATGTATTTATTTATTTATTTGGCCAGTTTTGTATACCACCTTTTCCTTCAATCAAAGAGGTTAGGGATTAACAAGGGGTGAACATTTAAAAGAGGTGACAAGACATACATAAAATTCTGGGGGGGGGGGGGTGCCCCAGATTTGCAGGTATGATGCATGGTGGCTGTGTCAGCAGGGCTGCAAGGGTTGGGGTTAAAGTCTTTGTTCAAAAGATTCCCTGAACAGGTGGGTTTTGAGGGATTTTTGGAAGTCTTTGAGGTCCTCTTGTGCTCTTAGTTCCTCAGGGAGGGTGTTCCATATGTCTGGCACCGAGAACAAGATGGCTCTTCTGGAGGTTGATTGCTTTGTCTTGTGCTATCCAGCTGGGGTGAGGAGTCTGTTGCAGCCTTGAGTTCGTCTGGGGCTGCTGCTAGTGTCTCTGGTTAATATGCTTTATAGGATTTGTGCCGAGTATTGATGAATGATTTTGAAGATGATTAGTGTTGTTTTGAATATTGCCAGTGCTATTATGGGTAGCCAGTGCAGATGTTGGAGTGTTGGTGTTATGTGCTCGTATTTGGGCATGCCTGTGATTATGCATGATGCGGTGTTTTGTACCAGTTGTAGTGGGTACACTGCGTGTTTGGGAAATCCTTGGTATAATGAGTTTCCGTAGTCCAGTATGGGAGTGATGACTGCCTGGCATGCTGTGTGGACATGTTCTTGGTTCAGGAGTGGCTTGAGTTGTCTGATGATCTTTAGCCAGTGGTATGCTTTTGCTGCAGTCTTTGTTATGTGGGATTGTAGGTTCAGATTTTTGTCTGTGGTGATGCCGAGATACTTTACTTCATCTTTTGTTGTGATTGACTTATGTAGGATGTTGATTGCTTGGGGTGGTTTGAATGTTGTGCTTCTGAAAGCAAATATTGCTTCAGTCTTGTTAAAGTTTATCTTGAGGTTATTGTTGGCGAGCCAAATTTTCATGTATGTGAGGCATTTGGTTATTGCGGTTGTGTCAGGGGTGTTAAAGTCAATTGGGGTGTAAACCATTATGTCTTCTGCATACAGGTGGTATTGTATGTTGTGCTGTATGATGATACTGCATATGGGTTGGATATATATGTTGAATAGAATTGATGACCCTCAAATTACCATTTTTATTGTAATTTCAATTGTTTGAATAAGTTTCAATGTAATGTTCAAGTTTTGTTCAATGTAAACCGCTTTGATTTTTCTGAAAGGCGGTATATAAAACAGTTCAATAAATAAATAAATGACAGGGCCGATCCCTGTGGTATACCTTGTGTGGCGGGAAATTGTGCTGATTTCTTCTCTCCACATTTTACTTGCTGTGTGCAGTCATTTAGGTAGGAGGTGAACCATTTCATGGTGATGTTGTGTAGTCCCATTCCTTGGAGGCACTGGAGGAGTATGGGGTGTGATACTGTGTCAAAGGCAGCTGAGATGTCTATGAAGATTAATAGAAAGCCATTCTTTATGTTGTCTACCCCTTCAGTAGGTTGTTAAAGAGGGAGGTAAGCAGTCTCCACATTGTGATTTGGTTTGAAGCCATGCTGGTGCATGTCAAGTGGAGCATGGAGGTCCACGTGGTCCTGTAGTTGTTTTTGCACTGCTTTCTCGATGATCTTGGAGAAAAATGGCAGGCTGGATATTGGGTGGTAAGACTTTGGGTCAGAGGTATTTCTTGATTTGCCTTTGAGGACTGGTCATATGGTGGCTTGCTTTAGAGTCTGTGGGAGGTGCCCCTTGTTGGAGGGACTGCTGTACGATTTTGTGCAGGTGGTGGCTTAGTTGGTTCTTGGAAGCCTTGATCCATCCCATGGGCATGGGTCTGCTGGTATGGTTGTTGTATTGAGGGAGGCTACAATGTGCTCTATGTGCTGTGTTGTTGGTATATAGAAGTCATTCCAGGTTTGGTGTGGTTCTTCGCAGGCCTGGTTGTGGTCCATTAAGGTTGGGGTGTATTCTGTGGTGGGTATGTTGTTTGTTGGACTTGTGTTCTTGTTCATCAAATGGTTTGCAAATTCCTGTGGGTCTACTTGGTGTCCACTGGGTGGTGGGGTATCTTTTGTGAGTTGCTGTACTATATTGAATAGTTCTCTTGGATTGTTGGCTGACTTCAGAATGAGGTTGGTGTGGTACTGTTGCTTATGGTTGTTGATTAGGTTGTTGTAGGCTTGTTGTTCGGTTCTGTATTGGAGTGCTGTCTCATGTGACTTTATATGTCTCCATTTTCTCTCCAGCCTTCTGAGGGTTGTTTTGCTTCCCGGATCTCTCCTGAGTACCAGGGAGTGCTGTTTTTCCTTTGGGCGTGTGTTTTTTCTTTGGTTGTTGCTGATGCCACTTTAGATAAGTTAGAGTTCCATTTGGCTATGGCTTCATCTATGTCAATGTGGTCCTGTTGTAGTTGTGACATTATTTCCTTAAGGAATGTCTCTTTGTCATAGGCTTTGAATCTTCTTGGTTTGGCTTCTCCTCTGTCTCGCTGGGTGGTGGTTTCAAGCTGTAGGTTGAATGAGAGTATGCGGTGATCTGACCATGGAACCGGGGTGTGTAATGGGGTAGTAGCTTGTTTCTTCCTTGTTAGGGGTGTTGCTATGAATATCAGGTTGGGTGTGGTTCCATGTTGGTGTGATGGTGCTGCGACCATCTGTTGGTAATTTAGGGAGGCCATGATCTTGAGAAATGAACTGGCTTCTTTAGTGGGTGAGGATGGTAGGTTGTAGTCACCCAGGGCTGGTGGTTGTTGGTTTATGTTGGGTGCATATGGATTCCAGTATTGTTGAGTGGTGGTCCTTCATTGCATTGGGGGTTCTGTATGTGAGGCAAAAGCTGATGTGATGGTTGTATATGATGATTATGTTGGACTCATTTGTGGTATTGGTGATGACCGTTTTAAATATGTAGCATTTTCTGGCTATTATTAGAGTTCTTCTGCCTATTTTGAGTTCTCTTTGACAGCTGAATGTTGTGACGTTTGGTGTGGTCACTTGGTTAAGGATGACCTGGTCTGTGTCGGTGATCCAGGTCTCAGTGATGAAAATGATGTCCAGTTTATGGTCCAGGATGTAGTCATAGATGGTGTTTGGTTTGTTTCGGATTGATCTTCCGTTTATCAGTGCACATTTGATAGGTGCTGCGAGTATGGGGTTGTACCAGACAAAAGAACAAAACCGGGGATTTATAGAGCAATGTGGACACTATTGCAAAAACAATTGCTCAAATTCAAATGCAAAAGATACTGTGAATGATTTAAGGAAAAGGGTCTCAGAATGAATGAGGAAGGGTCATATCAGGCTATAATGTTTTATCAGCCTGAAGACTCCCTATCCCCTTCTTTACATCAAGGACCCATATATTCCTTATATTACTATTAAATTTGCTTATAACTGCAGACTCTATTTCACTCTGCAACAACTCATTTGTTAAACTGAATAGAGAAACCCGACTTTGTAATGAGAGTCAAAAAGACTTATCTGAAAAAATGATTAAAGTCAGGATTAATCTCCCAGCTCCCGACGCAAATTCTAAGCGCTGTTGCATTTCACCGTAAATGCGGCTTCTTCGGGGGGGGGGGGGGTGTTCAGCATACAGCATGCAGCGATTGATCTGCTCTTCTCATGCTAAAAGCCAAAAGGAAGACCAATCAAGCACGCCACAAGTGCTAACTGGTAAAAAACTACCTGGTCAAGTGGAGCAAAAACTTAAGGAAAAAGTTCTACAATATTTTCTAGTGCAATCAATGTGGTGTACATACTGTACTCTGACATGTAGTCAAATTTTAAAATATATAACTCTGAGTGTCGTTATGTGGCGCACAAAAATTTAACCTTTCTTCAAAAGCTGCACAGCTGATATTTTATGCGCACACAGCCTACAGAAAATTAGAGGGAACATTGCCCCCTGGATGGGTAGATTGTAAGCAATATATCCAGCGTTGTTCACATATTAGCAGGCTTTGATCCCGGGTCTTGCCTGCAAAACCAGCTAGAACTTGATCAATGCAGAAACAACGAAGTTGATCAAATTGTTGATGAAAAGAGAGGCAGTGGGCCACTAACGGTGCTTCCAACTTCTTACAGCGAAGACGACTTTGATGTTCATTGATTCTTATTCTTAAGGAACTAATAGTTTTTCCTATGTAGAGCAATTGGCAGGGACATTGGATCGCGTATACAACATATGTAGAAGTACAATCTGTTTGTTTTTTTAAAGTGTATGTCAACCCCTGATAAGAAAATTCTGTAAGTTCGGAAGCAATATGACAAATATTACAATCTCCACATTTTGTGTGGCCACCCAGAGTAACTCTCTCTAAAATAGGGAGAGGTCTGAGCTCAGTAGGGCTCAAAAGCTCCTTTAGATTTTTGTTTCTCTGCCATACACAATGAATAGATTTATCCTCTAATCCAGTAATATGATGGAGCACATTACTGTGGCGGTTCAATATTTTCTTGAGGGAATTACTCAATGGTGAAAACCTCGTAATAAAATTCACTTGATTGTCAGCTCTAGCAGTCTGTTGCCTCTCCATCAGCAATAAATCACGATTATTAAACAGCGCCCGGGTGTATGCTTGTTTGACAACTGAAACAGGGTAACCCCTATTATGAAAACTTTTTTGCAACTGCTTGGACTGTGATTTAAAATCTGTTAATTCAGAGCAGTTTCGCCGAAAACGGAGGAACTGTGAAAACAGAAGGCTGATTTTTAGCTGGATCGGGTGAGCACTACGATAGTGTAACAGAGCATTCTTGGCTACTTCTTTCTTATAAACTGAAGTTACCCAGCTGCTCACTCCTTTCCGAACTTCCACATCTAAGTAGGTGATTCTCTGTAAATCACTAGTGCTGGTAAATCGGATGTGTGAATCCTGTTGATTTAGCCATTGACAAAAAGTATTTAAAAGATTCTCTGAGGCTGTCCAGAGCATAAAGATATCATCTATGTAACGACCCCAAAAGGGGATATACTGCCAGAACTGAGATGGATAGAGCCATTTCCGCTCAAATTCCCCCATATAAAGATTAGCTATGGAGGGGGCACATGTGGCCCCCATCGCAACACCTGCTTTCTGCTGGTAGAGCACTTTCTCAAAAATGAAAAATTTTTGGAAAAGAACCAGTTCTGTAATATTTTCCAAAAAAGTTAACTGCAAATCAGACAAATCTCCTTTGTTCCGTAAAGACGTCAGTACACACAAAAGTGCTTCAGTTTGGGGAATGCTTGTGTACAATGACACAACATCCAGTGTAACTAGAAATACTGTTTGATCAGTGGCCAACTGAGCATGTTGCGATAGCAACTTCAAAAAATGTGTCGTGTCTCTAATATATGACGGAATGGTGACCAATAAAGGTCTCAAAAAAGAGTCCAAAAAAGTGGACAACGGCTCAAGCAGGGTCCCTTTCGTTGAAACTATTGGACGGCCAGGGGGATCATCCAACCGCTTGTGAATTTTTGGCACCAAGTAAAATTTAGCAAAAGAGGGGCTCAAGACATTGAGATAACTCCATTCTTTCTTTGATAAAATTCTATCTTGTACTGCTTGTGTCGTCAAAACTTTAACAGCTTCTTGTAGACGGGGAGTAGGATCCCGCTCCATGATGACATAAGTGTGAATGTCAGACAGTTGACGCTGAGCTTCAGAAAGATATTGTTCATGGTCTTGAATCACAATGGCACCTCCTTTGTCTGCCCTGCGAATTACCAGTTCAGTCCTAGAAAGTAATGAATGGAGAGCCATCCTTTCAGCCCTTGAAAGAGTATCCCGAACAAGCTGGGTGTTCTGTTCCAACCGACTTACATCTTTGAGAACCAGATCTTTGTACAGAAGCAGAGAGGCATGAACCGGAACTGGGGGATTCCAGGAGGAGGTTAGAGGCAAAGGCACTCGACCCGGTGCAGGAATATTTGCCGTTAGAATTGCTGTGGAAATTGAAGCTTTTGAAGCAAAATATATTTTCAAATTTAATTTGCGTATAAAGCGTTCCAAATCTAAAGGAAATTGAAATCCGTCATGCTGAATACTGGGAATGTATGAGAGACCCTTATTTAAAAGACTAAGTTGATCTGTGGTGAGTTGTACTGAAGAAATGTTGATCACAAGTGACTGATCTTCAGCCTCTGGACTCGTACCTAGCATCAGGTCTTGTGATGAGGCGATGCTCTGTTCTGTGCCTTGCTTTTTTCTTTTCCTTTTGTTTTTTTGTGTTTGGAATCGATCTCCCCGTCGTCTACAAAATCAGTCTTGGTATTTTTGGTAGAATCACTAGAATAGGAATCATCAGACTGATTATCAAATTCCACTTGTTTCCGCTGTGGTTTTTCTCTCCTGACTCATCCACGGGTAAACATAACCCGTGGTGTAGTCAGCATGATCTCGTGCTAATTTCTTTAATTTAGTTTTTTTTGTGTCTTCCCGGACTTTTTCTATTTATGTTTTCTGCTCTTCCATATGCTTAGAAAAGGCTTTCGATGGCACTGAACTCTTCAAATTGGTAAGTGAGTCTGCAGCCTCAGTTTTCAAAGTTTGTACTGTGGATTTTGTTGCTTCAACTATCAGAACCATAAGGTCCCTGGAACATTTAGTGAAAATTTGATTCCATTTCGTTACAAACAGAGGGTCAGTGTGATATATTTTAGGCTCTTTATAGACCCGTAGCCCTCGGGGTACTTGTTGATGACGAAGGTATTCTATCAAGGAGAAGCGATGTAGTTCTAATTTCGCTATCCGTTTTTCCAATTTCAGGAATGAATCCCAATCGACCACCTCTCCACTCTCTGCAGTAAGCTCTCCTGTAGAAAACGGTGTGGGATCTTTACATATACCTGAAATGTAAGCTTCTGTAAAACTCAATGTTTCTTTCCAAGCCCCTTCCATTGATGTACCAGACAGAAGAACAAAACCGGGGATTTACAGAGCAATGTGGACACTATTGCAAAAACAATTGCTCAAATTCAAATGCAAAAGATACTGTGAATGATTTAAGGAAAAGGGTCTCAGAATGTATGAGGAAGGGTCATATCAGGCTATAATGCTTTATCAGCCTGAAGACTCCCTATCCCCTTCTTTACATCAAGGACCCATATATTCCTTATATTACAAGGAGGCGCAGCCTAGTGGTTGGGGCAAGTTACTACAGACCGGAAGATCAGTGGTTCAAATCCCACTAGAGGACACCAACCTTGGGCCGGAAGGACTGGGGTTTCTAGTCCCACAGGTGCTCCTTGTGGTCTTGGGCAAGCCACTTAACCCTCCATTGCCCATGTTCCCTGTAAGTATTAGTGTATGTGTCTCATATCCCCTCGTGTTAAATGTATACCCCAACCGCTTTGACCTGGTGAAAAGCGGGATATAAATGCAGCTAAATAAATAAATTACTATTAAATTTGCTTATAACTGCACACTCAATTTCACTCTGCAACAACTCATTTGTTAAACTGAATAGAGAAACCCGACTTTGTAATGAGCGTCAAAAAGACTTATCTGAAAAAATGATTAAAGTCAGGATTAATCTCCCAGCTCCCAACGCAAATTCAAAGCGCTGTTGCGTTTCACCGTAAATGCGGCTTCTTCGGGGGGGTGTTCAGCATACAGCATGCAGCGATTGATCTGCTCTTCTCATGCTAAAAGCCAAAAGGAAGATGTCAGTATCATAAATGCTCACATATGAAATTTCAGATATTCAGTATAAACAAACATTCATGTCAAATATTCACCGTAGGGGCATACCTGGAGGCGTACCTTTCTGAGCTCTACTGAAGCAAAAAACGCCGCGCATGCGTGTGGACCCAAACAGGGTCCATTCTTATAAACTGATTAAGTAACTCTGCCCTCAACTATTTGACCAATCAAGCAGGCCACAAGTGCTAACTGTTAAAAAACTACCTGGTCAAGTGGAGCAAAAACTAAAGGAAAAACAGCAGATTGTATGCACTCAATAAAATTGTCAGACATGGGGAATCAAAAACTTGATCTATGCAGAAACAACGAAGTTGATCAAATTGATGATGAAAAGAGAGGCAGTGGGCCACTAATGGTGCTTCCAACTTCTTACAGCGAAGACGACTTCGATGTTCATTGATTCTTATTCTTAAGGATCTAATAGTTTTTCCTATGTAGAGCAACTGGCAGGGACATTGGATCGCGTATACAACATATGTAGAAGTACAATCTGTTTGTTTTTTAAAGTGTATGTCAACCCCTGATAAGAAAATTCTGTAAGTTCGGAAGTCATATGACAAATATTACAATCTCCACATCTTGTGTGGCCACCCAGAGTAACTCTCTCTACAATAGGGAGAGGTCTGAGCTCAGTAGGGCTCAAAAGCTCCTTTAGATTTTTGTTTCTCTGCCATACACAATGAATGGATTTATCCTCTAATCCAGTAATATGATGGAGCACATTATTGTGGAGGTTTAATATTTTCTTGAGGGAATTACTCAATGGTGAAAACCTCGTAATAAAATTCACTTGATTGTCAGCTCTAGCAGTCTGTTGCCTCTCCATCAGCAATAAATCACGGTTATTAAACAGCGCCCGGGTGTATGCTTGTTTGACAACTGAAACAGGGTAACCCCTATTATGAAAACTTTTTTGCAACTGCTTGGACTGTGATTTAAAATCTGTTAATTCAGAGCAGTTTCGCCGAAAACGGAGGAACTGTGAAAACAGAAGGCTGTTTTTTAGCTGGATCGGGTGAGCACTACGATAGTGTAACAGAGCATTCTTGGATACTTCCTTCTTATAAACCGAAGTTACCCAGCTGCTCACTCCTTTCCGAACTTCCACATCTAAGTAGGTTATTCTCTGTAAATCACTAGTGCTGGTAAATCGGATGTGTGAATCCTGTTGATTTAGCCATTGACAAAAAGTATTTAAAAGATTCTCTGAGGCTGTCCAGAGCATAAAGATATCATCTATGTAACGACCCCAAAAGGGGATATACTGCCAGAACTGAGATGGATAGAGCCATTTCTGCTCAAATTCCCCCATAAAAAGATTTGCTATGGAGGGGGCACATGTGGCCCCCATCGCAACACCTGCTTTCTGCTGGTAGAGCACTTTCTCAAAAATGAAAAAAAATTGGAAAAGAACCAGTTCTGTAATATTTTCCAAAAAAGTTAACTGCAAATCAGACAAATCTCCTCTGTTCTGTAAAGATGTCAGTACACACGAAAGTGCTTCAGTTTTGGGAGTGCTTGTGTACAATGACACAACATCCAGCGTAACTAGAAATACTGTTTGATCAGTGGCCAACTGAGCATGTTGTGATAGCAACTTCAAAAAATGTGTCGTGTCTCTAATATATGATGAAATGGTGACCAATAAAGGTCTCAAAAAAGAGTCCAAAAAAGTGGACAATGGCTCAAGCAGGGTCCCTTTCGTTGAAACTATTGGACGACCAGGGGGATCATCCAACTGCTTGTGAATTTTTGGCAGCAAGTAAAATATAGCAAAAGAGGGGCTCAAGATATTGAGATAACTCCATTCTTTCTTTGATAAAATTCTATCTTGTACTGCTTGTGTCGTCAAAACTTTAACAGCTTCTTGTAGACGGGGAGTAGGATCCCGCTCCATGATGACATAAGTGTGAATGTCAGACAGTTGACGCTGAGCTTCAGAAAGATATTGTTCATGGTCTTGAATCACAATGGCACCTGCTTTGTCTGCCTTGCGAATTACCAGTTCAGTCCTAGAAAGTAATGAGTGGAGAGCCATCCTTTCAGCCCTTGAAAGAGTATCCCGAACAAGCCGGGAGTTATGTTCCAACCGACTTACATCTTTGAGAACCAAATCTTTGTACAGAAGCAGAGAGGCATCAACCGGTCCTGGGGGATTCCAGGAGGAGTTTAGAGGCAAAGGCACTCGACCTGGTGCAGGAATATTTGCCATTAGAATTGCTGTGGAAATTGAAGCTTTTGAAGCAAAATATATTTTCGAATGTAATTTGTGTATAAAGCATTCTAAATCCAAATGAAATTGAAATCCGTCATGCTGAATATTGGGAATGTATGAGAGACCCTTATTTAAAAGACTAAGTTGATCTGTGGTGAATTGTACTGAAGAAATGTTGATCACAAGTGACTGATATTCAGCCTCTGGACTCGTACCTAGCATCAGGTCTTGTGACGAGGCGATGCTCTGTTCTGTGCCTTGCTTTTTTCTTTTCCTTTTCTTTTTTTGTGTTTGGAATCGATCTCCCCGTCGTCTAAAAAATCAGTCTTGGTACTTTTGGTAGAATCACTAGAATAGGAATAATCAGACTGATTATCAAATTCCATTCGTTTCCGCTGTGGTTTTTCTCTCCTCTTCTGATTCATCCACGGGTAAACATAACGGGTGTAGTCAGCATGATCTCGTGCTAATTTCTTTAATTTAGCTTTTTTTGTGTGACATTCCCCATGTCTGACAATTTTATTGAGTGCATACAATCTGCTGTTTTTCCTTTAGTTTTTGCTCCACTTGACCAGGTAGTTTTTTACCAGTTAGCACTTGTGGCGTGCTTGATTGGTCAAATAGTTGTGGGCAGAGTTATTTAATCAGTTTATAAGAATGGACCCTGTTTGGGTCCACATGCATGCGCGTCGTTTTTTTTGCTTCAGTAGCGCTCAGAAAGGTACGCCTCCAGGTATGCCCCCATGGTGAATATTTGACGTGAGTGTTTGTTTATACTGAATATCTGAAATTTCAAATGTGAGCATTTATGATACTGACATCTTCCTTTTGGCTTTTAGCATGAGAAGAGCAGATCAATCGCTGCATGCTGTATGCTGAACACCCCCCCCGAAGAAGCCGCATTTACGGTGAAACGCAACAGCGCATAGAATTTGCGTCGGGAGCTGGGAGATTAATCCTGACTTTAATCATTTTTTCAGATAAGTCTTTTTGACTCTCATTACAAAGTCGGGTTTCTCTATTCAGTTTAACAAATGAGTTGTTGCAGAGTGAAATAGAGTCTGCATTTATAAGCAAATTTAATAGTAATATAAGGAATATATGGTTCCTTGATGTAAAGAAGGCGATAGGGAGTCTTCAGGCTGATAAAGCATTATAGCCTATGACCCTTCCTCATTCATTCTGAGACCCTTTTCCTTAAATCATTCACAGTATCTTTTGCATTTGAATTTGAGCAATTGTTTTTGCAATAGCGAGTATGGGGTTAGCCGTGTGTGTCCATGGTGGTGCGGTTGGCTCCTCACTGCATGGTCTGTTTGTTTGCCGTTTTGACCAGTGGTGCCCTCGTGTGGTGGCTGTGTGTTCTGTGGGAGACAGAAGATGGTATGACAGTATTGGTGTGCGTGTGGTTGGCTGTCCTCCCTGCATTTAGAGTAGTAGGGAGCAGAATGCAAAGAGGTGTCAGTATGTTGCCTGCATGTTGCTTGCCTTATGGACTGCTGTGGTGGTTTCCGGGTCCTTTGTTGTGCTGCATGGGGAAGCCGTGTTGTTTGGTTTCATAGCTTATCTTTGTCCGTTTCTGTTGGTGCTCTGGTGAGCTTTGGATCTTCATGGGGTGGCTGGTGGGGCGTCTTTATGTGCTGGTGGTGTTCTTTTGCTCCATCTCGGTGCTCTGTCTAAGGGCCACTTCAAAGGGTCCTTTGGGGTGGTCCTTCGGTGCGGGCCCTTTTTACGCGTGCATGCCCGTCTGTTGCTGTTCTTTTATGCGGTTCCCTCTGCCCCGATTGGGCTTGATCTTCAGAGTGGGAAAGGAGGCATCCTATCCCACTCTGGCACTCAACCCCGATCATGGGGAGCTGGTGGATGGTGAGATGGAGTTGTCGGTGTCAGGGGCTCGCTCAGCCCAAAGTCTTTCTGCCCGTCTGTTGCTATTCTTTTATGCAGGTCACTCTGCCCCGATTGGGCTCGAGCTTCAGAGTGGGAAAGGAGGCATCCTACCCTGCTCTGGCACTCAACCCCGATCAGGGGGAGCTGGTGGATGGTGAGTGAGATGGAGTATTTAGCGTCGGGGGCTCGCTCAGCCCGAAGTCTCTCCGCCCGTCTGTTGCTATTCTTTTATGCGGGTCCCTCTGCCCCGATTGGGCTCAAGCTCCAGAGCGGAAAAGGAGGTATCCTATCCCGCTCTGGCGCTCAAATCTGATCAGGGGGAGCTGGTGGATGGTGAGTGAGATGGAGTCGTCAGCATCAGGGGCTCACTCCAGTCATTCTCCTTGTAGCCTTTTGAAGGTGTGGTCTCCAGAATTGCATACAATTTTCTAAATTAGGTCTCACCAAAGACTTATACACAGACGCTATCACCTCCTTCTTCCTGCTGTCCATTTTTCACCCTATGCACTCAACCATCCTTCTGGCTTTCACTGGCACCTTTTAGGCCACCTGCAAAACAACTGTTCAAATTCTCCTGAATTTTGCATGACATATTTTTGTTTGGTTGTACATAATTTGTAGCAATGAACACATATACAAGTAGGACAATGTAACACTTAAAAGTATTCATGACAGCTGAAAGATAAATTTCTTTGGAAACAAAACATTCTCTGACCTTATTATTCAGGTGGGATTATTGTATCACAGTGGTAGAAGTGGATAGGGATGTATGCATTAGCTAAT
The DNA here is from genome assembly GCA_033557465.1 of Ichthyophis bannanicus. Taxonomy (NCBI): domain Eukaryota; kingdom Metazoa; phylum Chordata; class Amphibia; order Gymnophiona; family Ichthyophiidae; genus Ichthyophis; species Ichthyophis bannanicus. Next base: position 453,739,405 of record CM066035.1, read on the forward strand.
GTATAATTATATACAGAAGTATAGAGGGGTTTCTTTGAGGGTCTACTCAGTGGTACTAAGTACTGGTACCTTTTCCTTTGTCTGCTAAAACCGACATGTATTTCTCATGTATTAATGAAACAGCACTGTATATGAATACTGGTACTTTTTTGCTAGGAAAAATGCACTGGATGCAAATGTGCCTTAAATGTTCCAGCATTATTCAGTAGCTGAAATGTTGCTATGATAAAATTGGTTTGCATGCATGCAAAAAGTATGTAGGCTTCAAGTGTGAGCGTGGGCTGTAAGACTGAATGAGTTGACTTGAAAAAAAAAACCAGACAGCAAATATGTGAACTCAAGAAAAATTAGATGTGGATTATGATCAGATAACATGCTATTCTAGAAGATATTCCATTTGTTGGGATATGTCAAAGTGGGAAAAGTGATACTCGTCTATTAAAAGTTGTCTTTGTAGGAAACTAGCCAGTTTCAAAATAGAAGAAGAATGCTAAACATGTTAGAAATGACAAGAAATGGGATTGTTTCAGCTAGCATCTGTATTTTCCTGCAAGCATAAACAGTTGTAAAAATTGTCAAACTGCTCTCATAGGAATTAATAGGAGCTGCACAGCTGTGGCAGTGTGCTTCTCTGAAGTACTGTAGCTTTGAGCAGCAATAAAAACATGTGCCCTAGACCTCCGTAATGAACAAAAAATATAAATTTATTGAGGTGAATAGGTGTTTGTGGGTGGAGAAGATGTTTTAAGGAAGCATCCTTCAGCTCCTTCCCCTGAGGACACTTGGGGGGGGAGGTAGTTTCCAATATATATTAAAGCTATAAAACACAAGATTTTTGCCTCTTAATGTGCAATGAGGTGGCAATTTTAGAAGCTTAATTTGCGAATTACAAGTGTATAATTAGATGCATACATGTATAAATTGTATCCTTTTGTAAACGGCTATTTTTGAAAAGGGCCAGTCGTTAGTTTTGAGGAAGTGTGGGTTAGTTGTGGCTGGAGCTGGGCATATATTCCCCATGTCCTATATAGAATGTATGTGTAAGGCCAAAACTCTCCCACCTGGATTTACAACTTCTTGATGGCACATGTAGGTTTTCAAAAAGGGTGCATTTGGGTCTGCCTTCTACAGGAGAGAATGAAGAGATTATCCTCTTTAATCCCTACTAGTTTATTCCCCTCTCAAAATTGAAATGAGTTCCACATAGTTCCCTCTGTAAGTAATTAGCAGCAGCTACACATCTAAATTTGCAGACGACACACATGCACATATAAGTGTCACCATTTACACTAGCAAGTTGTGAAATGCAGCATTTACATTCATTAGATGCTGGATTTCCTCTATTGATTTTTCCTATGTATAAATTTTTAAAATGCTACCACTCTCTACACAATATCAGTCCATGGGCATTACTGCACTTCCTTCTATTTATTTTAGACATAGCTCCACTTTTAGAAGAGCTATTTCTAAAATAAAATTGGAATTGAGTACGTCTCAACCTCAATGTCTTAATACCAATTTCTAATATCTAAAATGTGCCTTCACCTTAAAAATCAAATTTTACCGTAACCCATGTTAATTCAGTGTAATGTGGGTTAATAGATAATGAGACATAAAACATGAAAATTCATGGAAGACACCTGATTATTTTGCAAATTAAATAACACAGCTTGCGATTAACTTTGAAAACTGCATTAGTGCAACAGAAAATAATGCTGATTCAAAGCTGACATTTTTCTTGGATGGAGCACTGGACATGCAGGATTTGGCGTGAGAGGTAATGGTACTGGAGCCACTTAGAAATGGTGATCATGAAATGATCAAATTTGACTTAATAACTGGACTAAGGATACCAAAGAAATCTATTATGCTAGCATTTAATTTTTAGAAGGGGGACCATGATAAAATGAGATAAAATAGTAAAGAAAAAACTAAAAGGAACAGCTACAAAGGTTGAGAGTTTATTTCAGGCATGGTAGTTGTCAAAAATAACATATTACATGCCCAGACCAGATGTATTCCGCATATTCAAAATACGCAGAAAAAAGGTCAAATGCTTAAAAGGTGAGCTGAAAGAGACTTATTATGGTCAAATGGAAAATGTATCCAAATGAAGAAAACAGGAAATAACATAATTACTTGCAAGACAGATGTAAAGTATTAACAAGGAAAGCAAAAATATAATCCTTAATGAGAAAGATGTAAGGCAATGACCCATGCCAGAAATAATATTCAATGTTAATGATTTGGAAGAATTGAAGCAAATCTCAATAACCCTAGAAGATATAATAAGCCAAATCAAAAACTTACCTGTATGGTATACATCTTAGAATGCTGAAAGAATTAAAAAATGAAATTACTGATAAACTAGGTCACTATGCAGCAAGCCAGCTTACATAGAACCTGATTCTGGAAGCAGGACGTCCGGGCCATCCGGTCATCCCCACCGAAGATGGGGCCATTAGGACCCAATTCTGGTCTGTGGGAACAAAACGTTCCCATGGGAGCCAGAATCGGGCCCGAGGATGTCCTCCCTGCAGGTGCCCCAGAGTGCTGTGGCTCTGAACCCAAGATCCCCATTGCTCGACCCATGGCTGGCCTCCCACGGCTTGGATTGGGCAGTGGGAACCCACGCACACCCAGCCCTGGCCCCTGGTGGTGGCTGCTGTGCCCTGATTCAGTGAAAAAAACTGCTTATACCACCTCTGAGATGGTATAAACAGTACAACCCAGCAGGCCTGGCAGCACGTACTGGCCATGACCTGAATTGGCCCTGTATGTGCAGCCAGGTGGCCAGCCCCCTTTCTGCCTCCACCAGCTCTCCCTGTCCTGAATCACAGGACGTATAGGGAGAGCCGGTGGGGAATAGGTTTAGGCGGATTGTGGGGATGCATGTCCCAGCAGGACGTACAGCACCACATCCAGCGTTGTACAATGAAGGCCTAAGTGTTTCTTTCCCTCCTCCCTACTCCAACGTCCACCTATCCCACCTAGATTTATAGGCTCTTAAACCTATTAAAGGGAAAGGGGTGGTCAAATTCACTTGCAGGTTCAGCTGGTTATCATCAGGAATAGATTAATTAAGGCCCTGTAAGTAATTTTAAGTTGAACAAAGTCCCTTAAACTTGGTAAGTATAGTAGTATTGGAACAAGTATGCCTAGCAACTTCAGTTAAGTAACAACTTAAATATATAAACAAATCTTTGAAACTAAGATGCATACAGCAGTCCAACAGTGAGATGGGGGCTATCCAGTCTGTTGCATTCAGTGTCACATGTATGATTTTCTCTAAGTTGGTGAGAGGTCTTAACATGTGCACTAGATGCAAGGAACTCTTTGCTCTCAGGGAACAAGTCTGACCTCTGGAAGCTAGAGTAGCAGACTTGAAGGAGCTAAGGAAGACAGAGATATATATAGATGAGACCTATAGGAATGTATTACAGAAGTCCCACTTCCAGTCTGGCAGTTTCTCTATTGCCATGGAGGAGGGAGGTCACATGAAAGGAGATAATCACCTTGGTGTGGCAAGAAGTAACCCTGTAGCTAGGACCTGTCCTCCAGGTGATATAACACCCTCTCATACCGAGGTGGTTTCTCCAGGGCCATGTGCCCAAGATGGAAGGGTTAGGATGACTGTTATAGTTGGCAATTCGATCAAAGGGCATGTAGATAACTGGATGGTTGCTGGATTTGAGAATGGCCTGGTAAAATGCCTGCCTGGTGCAAAGATAATAGACCTCACATGCCCTCTAAACAAGGTTTTAGATAGTGCTGAGAAGGAGCCTGATGTCTTGGTTCATGTTGGTACCAGTGACTTTGGAAAATGTGGGAGGGAGGTTCTCGAGGCCAAATTTAGGCTTTTAGGTAGGAAGTTGAAATCCAGAAGTTCCAGGGTATCATTCTCCAAAATGCTTCCCATTCCACATGCAGGACCCAAAAGGCAGGCAGAGTTCTGGAGTCTCAATGCATGGATGAGATGATAGTGCAAGGAAAAGGGTTTTGGATTTCATAGGAACTGAGAAACTTTCTGGGGAAGGGGGGTCAAATATATTTAGCTCCACCTTAACTGGGGTGGAACCAGACTGCTGGCATTAACCTCTAAAAGGGAGATAGAATAACTTTAGTCACCCAAGAGCACATAGTTCAGAAGGATGTATCTTTGAAGGATACTAGCAAAGGAGGAAAGTTAGGGCATCGTGATAGGAAGGTTTCGGAACAAATAAAAGTAAACCAAATGCCTTTAAGTATAGAGCAGATAGAGCTGAAAGATTCCAAATTACTCTTGTCAACTGATAACCAGATTGTTATTATGAATAAAATACAATTTCTAAAATGTCTTTATGCAAATACTAGAAGTCTAAAAAATAAGATGGGAGAGATAGAATATATAGCACTAAATGAAAGGTTAGATATATTTGGCATCTCAGAGACTTGGTAGAAGGAGGACAACTAATGGGACACCACGATACCTGGGTACAAACTATATTGCAATGATAGGGTAGATCGAATTGATAGAGGGGTTGCGCTCTATGATAGAGAGGGTGTTGAGTACACAGAATAAACATTTTACAGGAAACGATACATACTGTAGAATCTCTATGGACAGAAATTCCATATAAAAAGGGGAAGGCAATGGCAGTGGGAGTGTACTTCCATCCAACTGACCAGAATGAACAGATTGATAATAAAATGCTTAAAGAAATCAGGGAAGCTAACAAAAGTTATGAGATAGTAATAATGGGAGAGTTCAACTACCCCGGTATCAACTGTGTCAATGTCACAGCAGGACTTGCTAGGGAGATAAAGTTTCTAGATTAAATAAATGACTGCTTATTAGAGCAGCTGGGTAATGAACTGACAAGAGGAGAAGCTATTTTGGACCTAGTCCTTAGTCGGTACTAGAGGAGATCAAACCTAAGCTTTCTTTAGAAGCTCAGATGACAAGACTTCGACTTTCATACTTTGGACACATCATGCGAAGAGAGAGATCATTAGAGAAAGACATTATGCTTGGCAAGATAGAAGGTCAACGCAAAAGAGGAAGGCCAGCAATGAGATGGATCGATACAATAACAGCAGCTACGGGTACCAGTCTGTCAACAATGAGCCGCCTGACTGAAGACCAAACACAATTTAGGATAGCTATCCAGAGGGTCGCCAAGAGTCAACTCTGACTTGATGGCACTTAACAACAACAACCTTAGTGGAACAAAGGATCTGGTGCAAGAGATAAGGGTGTTGTGGCCACTTGGCAAAAGTGGTCACAGCATGATAGCATTTGATTTAATAATTGTAGTGAGAATGGCAAGGAAATCCAAGTACTATGTTTTAACTTTTGAAAGTGAGACTATGATAAAATGAGGAAAATATTAAAGAAAAAACTAAAAGGAGCTGCTGCAAAGATTAAAGGTTTATATCTACAGGGAGAACTGCTGCAAAGATTAAAGGTTTCTCTACAGGGAGAACTATTCAGGCAATTGGTAACAGGCAATTGGTAACAGACCCCACACGTGAAGAGGCCATACTGGACTTGGTGCTTACCAATGGTGAAAGTGTTTCTGATGTTGTAGTGGGAGATCATTTTCCATCCAGTGATCACCAGATGGTGTGGTTCAGTATTAGGACTAGAGCTGTTAGAATCCATTCCAAGGTGAGGATCTTAGACTTTAGGAAGACTAACTTTGCGAAGATGGGCCAATACCTCAGGGAGTCGTTAGTGGGATGGGAACAGCTGGGGGATGTAGAAAAACAGTGGGCAAAACTGAAAGGGGATATTTTAAGGGCAACCAACCTTTTTGTTAAAATGGTAAATAAAGGCAAAAGGAAAAGGAGACCGCTATGGTTTTCGAAGGAAGTAGTTGAAAAAGTGAAGAAAAAGAGGGAGGCCTTCATGAAATACAAAAGATCACAGAGAGAGGAAGACAGGCATCTGTATTTGGAAAAACTTAGAGAAGCTAGCAAAGTGGTCAAGAAGGCAAAGATTCAAAAGGAGGAGGAAATAGCCAATGCAATAAAATGGGGGGATAAGGCATTTTTCAGATATGTTAGTGAGAAGAGGAAGGGCAAAAGTGGTATTGTCAGACTCAAGGGTGCAGGGGGGGGGGGGGAATATGTAGAAGCTGATAAGGATAAAGCGGAATTGCTTAACAAATATTTTTGTTCTGTGTTCACAGATGAAGAACCAGGAGCAGGACCTCAGAAAACACCCACAAATAGGAACAGAAGCGAGGGACATCTTGAACAATTTTCAGAAGACTGTGTTCGTGAGAAACTAGCTCAACTTAAAGTAGACAAAGCAATGGGACCGGATGGGATACACCCTAGAATACTGAGGGAACTTGGGGTCGTTCGAGCAACTCCACTGACTGACCTTTTCAAAGCCTCATTGGAGTCGGAAGTGGTGCCAAAGGACTGGAGAGAGGCTCATGTGGTGCCTTTACACAAAAGCGGAAGTAAGGATGTGGTTGAAAACTACAGGCTGGTTAGTTTAACTTCGGTGGTGAGTAAATTATTGGAAACGCTGCTGAAAGAGAAAATAGTGAGGTTTCTGGAGTCCAGAGGATTACAGGATCCGAGGCAGCATGGATTCACCAGAGGCAGGTATTGTCAGACAAATCTGATTGATTTCTTTGACTGGGTGACCAGGGAGTTGGACCGAGGGAGAGCTCTAGATGTGGTGTATTTAGATTTCAGTAAAGCCTTTGACACTCTTCCTCACAGGCAACTTATAAACAAACTGAGCACCCTAGGGATGGACCCTAAAGTTACTGCTTGGGTTAGAAATTGGTTGGGTGGGAGGTGACAAAGAGTACAAGTAAATGGAGCTCACTCTGAGGAGAAGGATGTTACCAGTGGTGTGCCCCAGGGATCTGTCCTTGGTCCGATTCTTTTTAACATCTTTGTTAGTGATATAGCGGAATGGCTGTCGGGTAAGGTTTGCCTCTTTGTGGATGATACCAAAATCTGCAATATAGTAGACACCCAGGAAGTTGTAGATGAAATGAGGAGGTATCTAGCTAAGCTTGAAGAATGGTCTAGAATTTGGCAGCTGGGAGTTAATGCTAAAAAATGTAAGGTCATGCATTTGGGCTGCAGCAATCCAAGGGAGCAATACAGTATAGGAGGTGAAGTACTTTTGTCCATTAAAGAGGAGCGAGACCTAGGCGTGGTTGTGTCTGATGATCTTAAAATAGCTAAACAGGTAGAAAAGGCGACGGCAAAAGCTAGAAGGATGCTTGGGTGCATACGGAGAGGAATGGCTAGCAGAAAAAAGGAGGTGATAATGCCTCTGTATAAGTCTTTGGTGTGACCTCATTTGGAGTATAGTGTGCAATTCTGAAGACTGCACCTTCAAAAGGATGTGAACAGGATGGAGTCGGTGCAGAGGGTGGCTACTAAAATGATTAGTGGGCTTCATTATAAAGCATATGAGGACAGACTTAAGGATCTTAATATGTACACCTTAGAGGAAAGGTGGGATAGAGGTGATATGATTGAGATATTTAAATACCTCCTTGGCATAAATGTTCAGGGAGAGAGCCTCTTTCAATTGAAAGCAAGTTCTGCTATGAGGGGACATGGGATGAGGGTGAAGGGAGATAGATTCAGGAGTGATATGCGGAAATACGTCTTTACGAAAAGAGTAGTAGATCCATGGAATAGTCTCCCAGTGGAGGTGGTAGAGATGAGGACAGTAAATGAATTCAAAAAAGCATGGGACCAACACAGAGGATCTCTAAAGGTAAAAAGTGGACTGTTGTAGTTGTTGATATGGAAGGACAAACTAGATAGGCCATGAGGTCTTTTTCTGTCATCATGTTTCTATGTTTCTATATCAAGCATGGGCTTTATTAAAAAAATATTATCTTGGAAACCCAGACCACATGTATTCCATACTTTAAGAAAGGTGGAAGGAAGGCCAAAAAACTGCCAGGATGGTTTAAAGGTGTGGTCAGAAAGGCTGTTGTAGACAAAAAAAAAATCTTTGAGGAAATGCAAAAAGGAGACCAATGACAAAAGCAGGAAATGATATAAGGCAGGCAATGAGAACATTTGAAAAAAAAAAGCCTGCTATGAAAGCAAAAATGCACAATACAAACTTTTTCAGTACATTTATAGCAAAAAACCTGTAAGAGAATCAGTTGAACCATTAGATGATAGAGGGGTAAAAGGGGCACTTGGTTTGCAGCTTGTCGTGATGTGAGAGCTTGCGTGCATCAGTGATGCTGAGAGCTAAACTATTGGTCGTTTAACTACTGGCAGGGTCTCCCAAGATGGACAGGTCTCAGCTGAGGTGCCAGACCAAGACAAACCACCCATCTGGGCAGCAGCAGAATGGGATAGTGTTGACGCCAGAGGATCACATTTTTGTGACAACGGCAACAACACCAAACTTAAATTGCACGGAAGAAAGGCCTGGCAATCTACTTCTGTATCTTGCCATGAAAACCCAATGGATAGTTACAACAGTGCTATGGTGCTGGAAGATGAGACCCCCAGGTGGGAAGGCACTCAACTAGCTACTGGGGAAGATTTGAAGACTTTTCAGAGTAAAGCCAGCATTTATGATGTGGTTGGATCAAAGCCCTCGGGAAGTTAGACTGCTGATGTAGCTGTGCATGAAATGAGAGTCAGAAGCTGTAAAGATGTCTTACACATTGGAACATGGAACGTACGAAGCATGAACCAAGGGAAGATGGAGGTCGTCAAGAATGAAAGGGAACGTGTACAACTTAATCTGTTGGGTGTCAGCGAACTGAAATGGACTGGCATTGGGCACTTTGCATCAGATGATCACATGGTCTACTATGCTGGAAATGAAAGACAAAGAAGAAATGGTGTTGCATTTATAATAAAGAAGAAACTTGCAAGAACTGTAATGAAATACAATGCAGTCAGCGAATGCTTAATCTCTATTCGTCTACGAGGATTGCCTGTCAACACAAATATAATTCAAGTATATGCCCCAACAATAGCTGCAGAAGAGAATGAAATTGAAGAGTTCTATGAACAAGTACAAGCTGAAATTGACAGAACATGCAAACAGGATATCCTGATAGTCATGGGTGACTGGAACGCAAAAGTTGGCAACAAAGAAGAAGGCAAAGTAGTTGGAAAATATGGACTTGGCAACAGAAATGAAGCTGGAGAAAGACTGATAGAATTCTGCAAGACCAATGATCTATTCATCTCAAACACCTTCTTCCAGCAACACAAGCGGCGACTGTACACATGGACTTCACCCAATGGATACAAAAAAAATCAAATTGACTACATCTGTGGAAGTCAACGATGGAAAAGCTCTGTAACATCAACAAAGACAAAACCTGGAGCTGACTGTGGTACAGATCATCAACTACTAGTATGCAAACTCAAGCTAAAGTTGAAAAAGAGCAAATTACTCATGAATGCAGCAAAATATGACCTTGAGAATATACAACTGGAATTTAAAGACTGCCTGCAAAATCAATTTGCTGCTTTAGATACAAATGACAGAGCTCCGGAAGAGTTATGGAATGACATCAAGAAGGTTGTGTTGGAAGAAAGCGAGAAGTCTCTACAAAAGGTGAAAAAGCAAAAACGGCCAAAATGGATGACGGAAGAAACTCTGAAAACTGCCCAGAAACGCAGAGAAGCTAAAGCCAGAGGAGAAAGAAAGACAATCGCAGAACTCAACAGAGATTTCCAACGTGCAGCAAGACAGGACAAGGAAAGGTACTACAAAGACACTTGCAAGGAAATAGAAGAAGAAACTATTAGAGGAAGAACAAGATCGACTTTCCTAAAGCTACGAGAGTTAAAGAAAAAGTTCCAGCCTCGAATTGGAATGTTACAAGATGCTCAAGGTTCTATGTTGAATGATGCTGAGAAGATCAAGAAAAGGTGGAAGGACTATATAGAGTTTTTATATGATAAAGATCAAGTGGACCAACAGCCGTTTCAATCTGTACCTTATGATCGGGAACCATTGGTGATGAAAGAAGTTGAAGCAGCATTGAAAGCCTTATCAAAGAACAAAGCACCAGGCATTGATAGCATTCCCATAGAAGTATTGCAGCAATCTGATGCAGTTGTTACCATACTTACAAGGCTCTGACAAGAAATATGGAAGACAACATCATGGCCAACTGACTGGAAAAGATCTGTGTTTATACCAATACCAAAGAAAGGTGATCCAACTGACTGTGGAAATTATCGCACAATCGCTCTGATCCCACATGCCAGCAAGATTCTACTGAAGATTATTCAAAAGAGACTACAACCATACCTGGAACAAGAACTACCTGAAGTACAAGCAGTATTCAGGAAAGGGCGAGGAACAAGAGACATCATTGCGGATGTGAGATGGATCCTTGAAAAGACTAAAGAATACCAAAAGGATATCTATTTGTGCTTTATCGACTATAGCAAGGCTTTTGACTGTGTAAACCATGAGAAACTCTGGGCCACATTAAGAAGCATGGGTATACCAGAACACCTGATCGTACTCTTGCACAAGAGTACTTGATCTGTACATTGATCAAGAAGCAACAGTTCGAACAGAACAAGGAGAAACAGAATGGTTTAAAATAAGCAAAGGTGTAAGACAAGGCTGCATACTTTCCCCCTACCCGTTTAATTTATATGCAGAAGAAATCATCAGAGCAGGATTGTATGAAGACAACAGAGGTGTGAAGATTGGTGGA